>JACBKR010004401.1:0-24051 GCA_014218235.1 Colocasia esculenta | reverse complement strand
TGAGCCCTATGTATTGGCTCCGAATTAGTGGTTGTAATAGTCTTAGTTAGTTTACAATGAATCAAGAGTTTATTTAATTATTGTTCGTTAGATGCTCTGATGTTTGCGTCTGTATGCGCAATTCACATACCATACTCGTTGTTCGCGTCTCCCTCTGATTTATTCCGCTGCTAAATTGGAGGGGCGAGACAGTTGGTATCAGAGCCTAGGATGTCCTTATTAGGATATTTTAAGTCTAGGGATGTTCTAGGTGAACTGCCATAACCGTGTCTAAGTCAACCACCATACCTATGTGAGAGATTGGGTAAAGCTTGGGGTTATGCTAGGAGCTTAACTATATGTATAAGTACCCTAAGTTTAAGAGGAAATTAATAAGTATTATTGCTCGCAGGAACTAGAGGAGATGGCTGGCGGGCATGCACCAATGCATGAATTACAACAGACCGTACATGGGTTAACTCAAGCCCTTAACAACGTATTCAAGCAGGAGCAAGAAATGGGGCAGGAGACTTATATGGGAACTCTCAACGAATAAATCCCCCTAGGTTTAATGGAACTTCGGATCCCGATGAGCTGAAAATTGGGTGAGGCAATGGAACGGATCTTTAGGGTTATGCAATGTTCAGAGCAGGAGAAAGTCCTTTTGGAACCTTCCATTTGGACCGCGATGCTAGAACCTGGTGGGAAGCTGCCAGTCAACAATTACCCAACATCAACATAGAGTGGGATAAATTTTTAGAACTCTTCAACACCAAATAATTTTCCGAGAGGATTTGTGAGAAGAAGGCAAATGAATTTGCCAATTTAAAACAACGAATGATGTTGTAGCAGAATATGAAGTGCAATTTGAAAGACTAGCATAGTATGCACCACATTTGGTGAGTACGGGGAAGATGAAGGCGAAGAGATTCCTAGAAGGGTTGAGACCTGTGTTCTGGGAAAAATTGGCTCCACTAGACATTGAAGTATATTCAGTCATGGTATTGAGAGCTCATTGGTAGAAGACATCATGGAACTTCTTGAAAAGATTCATAAGAAGAAGGTGTAGAAAAGGCAACGTGCTATTCATTCCAATGATAATAAGAAAGAAATACCATAGATAGCAGAGAATGAAAGGGGAAGTGAAGCAGAGGAATTCTGTAATTTTGTAAGAAAGGGCATCAGATTGATAACTGTTGGAAGAAATTGGGCATATGCTTGCGATGTGGAAGTCAACAACATCAAGTCATCGATTGTCCAATAAAGAAGAACCAAACTTCCCGCCAAGGACATTACAAGCCCTTGTGGATATAAATCATACCAATAAAGGTGGACAAGGTATCATCACTAAACCCTTAGATAATTTCATATTATTTTCACGATAGCAAAACCCTAAGTGGGGGAGATGATAGATTGAAATATTTAGAATAATTGCTATAGTTGTATCATATCATATGAATTTGGGGACTAATTCTGTTAAGTGGGGAAGGATGTAGTAACTCGGAAAATTTCGTATTAAAAAATTTGAAATAATAAATTTCTTTAAAAACGGAATAATAGAAACATACGTACCATTATCGTATGTGCAAGAACACATCTAAAAATTTCGTAAAAATTGTAAATCAACTCCAAATATTATCCCTAAGTGTTCCACGAATGAATTCATGCAACGAAAAATCCAATTGGCCAAACGTACGTCACAACGTGACTAATTATCCAAATTAGGAAACTAAGTCGGAAAACCGTTAACATGGAAAAATAACACGCCCATAAATTAAACGAACATGTCGAAGAGATTTCCAACATCATGAATGAATAACCATTATCGGGTTTAGACCAATGGACCTCTCATAGCCTATGAATAAATTCAAATAAGAAAATGCAATAAAAATCATAACTCTTATTCCCTAATTAAAAAGAAAAACCTATAAGATAAATTCCAATAATAATGGGCTTGGTTATATGGACCCATTAGAATTAGTGGTCCAAATAAGGATTTTAAAAGAAAATAATGGAAAATACCCAAATTCGCACTTAAATATTACTTAAATAGAAAAGAGACATTTAATACATTAAATAAGCAATTTGAGATGGAATTGGATTCCTAAACCTACCCCATATGGCTTAGCACGAATTTAGACCTCAACCTAACCCAATAGAAGTTGGAAAGCAAGGAAGGAAAGAAGGAGTTAGAAAATCTCGTAATTAAAGAGAAATTTGAGTAGTAGTAGGAATAGGAACCCTTACTAGCTTAAATACTCTCTTAACTCTCCATGGCCGGCCCTGAAACTTTGCTGGGGCTCTCTAGACATGGAGAGAAGGCCAAGGAGAGGAGATTCATGGGGAGAAGGCTCTCTCAAGCATCTTCCTTTGTTCTTCAAGTTCTAGCCCTATAAGAGTAAAACGACTAAAGGTAGGCATTCTCATGAGCAAAACCTAATTAATTTTGTCTGTAGATTGTTCCATGTACTAGGAACAAAACCCTCAAGTTTCATATCTTTTCATCAAGCCAATCTTTTATGGTTGATTTATGTAGTTCTGCAAATATAATGAACCCGACCCTTCTTCTTTATTCTTGATCTCCATGTATACTCAACCTCGTGCTCTCAAATTTTATCTGGAGTTACTGATGGATGTTAGGCATCTTTTGCCCCTAAAAGCCCTAATTTTTATCCATACTTTGTCACAAATTAAATGTTGCATGATTTCGACAATGTACTGTTGCAGTTTAACCTTGACTTGTGTTACAAGTTCCATACCTCTTTGTGGAGTCATTTTTAGACCAAGTGTTCAACAGAGAACTTGTTACCTCATGAGTCTACTTTCATTTGGCACTATTTTCCCCAATTTTTGTTGATCGTACTAAGAGTATTACCCGAACATTAACACTATGTTAGATTCATGCAGTCAGTCACAATATGTTTTATTACCTTCTCAAACGACCTTTGTTTCTAAATTATTTGCTACTGTACAAAGTATTGAAATAATATAACTATGAAAGGTGGTTTCACTTGATTTGGATCACCCTAGCATTTGTTTTGATTTTTCAAACCCACAACTATCAAACCCAATCCAAGTCAGAGTTGGAAATAGGTAGAAAAGCAAGACAAACGTCATTTTCAGGTAGCGACAGTCGACACGTCGCTACCATACCGACAACATCATGGTCGTGACCCATACCAAAAATCAGGCCGTTTTGTGGTCTTTTTCAGAAGGCCAAGTTCATGGTCGCGTTCACTTTCAGAAGGCGACAGGCAATGCGTCGCGTTCTGCCTGTGTCCGCTTAATCGGCCATAACTTTTTTTATAGACCGGATTAACGAGCCTTTTTCTTACTGGATTCCTATTCAAAGGCTTCAATTTGATATATCCATGTGTGAGATTGGAATGAAAAATCAATGAGTTATGACATTAGGAAGTGAAGGGATGGGATTGCATTTGCCTTCTAAGGCATACTTCTTGGTTTCCGTCGTTTTGCATCGTTCCTTGCATGTGTGAGTTTGATCTCTTCTAAGAAGGTTCTAGAAAGTCTTAACATGCATTTATCAACCCATACCAAAGTTAAAACATGTTTACATAATTTTTAATTGATTTTAAGTTCATGATCATACTCTCTACTTGCCGATTATCCACTTCTTGCCTTGTTATCAAACTTGCTAAAAACACATGTTATAAATGGAGTCATATTGAATGATTTAAAATGTAATAACACCACATCTTTTTATATATGATTTCTCTCACACGTTCACACACTTGAACCATCCAATTATGGCTTGACTTGGCACAAAATATCATAATGTATCTAGTTAATTTATTACAATAATGTACATTAATTGCTCTATTTTAAATGAACTTGTCTTCTTTTCTCGCGTTGTTTGGGAATACCGTTACCGACGCTCCACTATTCTAGAATTCCTCTAGAACGTTGGGCACTTGTTTCTATATAACACTTTCCTTGACTTGGACGAACTCTCCGTCGGATATTCTTCTGCCGGACTAGTGAATCCTTGTTCAAGACCTCCGTAAGTCTCTCTGTCCATGGATTCCCACATGGTCGACGAGCTGTTGTACCCTAACACCTATGATACCCTTTAGGGATCGACAAGATCAAAACAGCCTTAGTTACTCTCGTTTATCTTGAATCACGCTGGACCTCTGGACCTTGCATAACGAGGCCAGCGGAAGGGTTTGTATTCCACCTGACTGCCAACATCGTACGCGTGTGTTGTGCAACTGTTACTATCGCTCGTTACTCGACGTTTCTTGTGCAATGACCATAAGATCTCATCTATACTCTACTCGCTCATCTATTCACATTCACTCTACTATCTCGTCTCTCTCGTCTATTCATCTAGTACTCTCTTGGTACTCTTTGAGCTGTGTGGCTCCTACTGTTTTGTACTGTTCATGACTGTCTAGTGCTATAATATGGGTCTTGTGACTCTACTATATCCAATGCATACTGTGCAGGGCACGGAGAGTGTCCGAGGGGCTCCAATCTAGTCCTGGGGGCAGAGAGCCACCCGAAAACACCTGCAAGGGCTATAGACGGTGTTCTGCATTGCACCGGTTATGACTATACAGTATTGGCTAGACATCTGACTATTATCCTTTTAGTCTGAGGAGTTCAGATGTACTATGATATTACTGTGCTATCACAAACTGTTATACTATTAGTCTGAAGAGTTCAGACATACTGTGTGATTACTGTGCTATCACAGACTGTTACTGAACGGCTACTGTCCTAGAAGTGACTATTGTCGTATTCTACTAGTGCACCGTTGTGTAACCATACACGCTATCTTGTCATACGCTCTACTTGCTCTACTTGATACTCGCTATCTTGAGTTATTACGTTCTATCGTGACCAGATCACATTCAAAGTGCTATACTCTTTCGTTGTCTATTGACAATAAAAGTGCTATATTTTCTCTTGGCTATCTACGGATAACCAAAGTGCCATTACTATTTCGATTGACGAAAGTTAATCAAAAGTGCTATACTATCTCGATTGATGTAAATCAATCAAAGTGCAATTACTCTTTACATGACCATCTACTATCATCTCTTCTTGCTATACAGGTTGCTTGCTATTCTTGACATATCGTTATTTGCTATTGTTGTTATCGTTTTCTATCATGACTTGACTTTAGTCATCGTGCTATACTTGATTCATCTGCTATTTGAACCATGTTACTTGTGCTATTACTTTCTCGAATTTACATGACTCTCTCTATCATTAGTTACTCTACCATTAAAGCATTAATCACTTTAAGACTGCTTGATCTTGAGATTTAAGTCCTACTGGGCGTTATCGCTCACCCTTCGTTATTTGTTATTGTGTCTCAGGTAAGTCGGACGATGACGTTGTACGTACCAATGGGACGGGACCAGAGTGATGAGTGACCTGGAGTCAAATGACGAAGTTACCCTAGCACAATGGAGTCTAGTAGTTATTGCTTTAGATTTATTTTCATTGTAATGTTATCATTGAGCCCTATGTATTGGCTCCAAATTAGTGATTGTAATAGTCTTAGTGAGTTTACAATGAAATCAAGAGTTTATTTCAATTATTGTTCGTTAGATGCTCTGATGTTTGCGTCTGTATGCGCAATTCATGTTACCATACTCGTTGTTCGCGTCTCCCTCCGATTTATTTCCCTGCTAAATTGGAGGGGCGTGACATTTTGTATGTCTTGAAATGGGTTTGCTTAGCAGGCGTCATTCAACCCTCTTACATTAGAAGACTGATCCTTTGATGCAATTTAGTTTGGCCTTTCAAAAAGTTTTCCCTTAATATTAGTAATCTCCCTTCTACTGTTAATTAGTGGATTCTTTGTATAACACACATAAGTTTGTGGTTCTTTTTATGTATCTTTCAGGAAGCTTTCTTTTGGAAATGCCATGGTACTCTTGATGTTTGTTATTCATGATGCTGTCTCAACCATATATCACTATATCCAACACTTAGAAACCAAAGAAATACTCCATGTGCAACTTAGTATAATGAATTACATTGTCAAGTGGCTGAATCAGGCTAATACTTCTACATGTTTCTTTTGTCTTTTGCATTCAGCTTTTATAAAGAATGTCTGTAAAGTTCTGTTTAGGGTAACTTGTTTACTTTCTTTATGTTGTTTACTTTTATAGCAACTGATGACCAGAAGTTTTGTTTACTTTCTTTAGGTTGATTTTAGTTTGAGCATCAATATAAAATGTTGCTTGTTTCCTTTCTTTAGGGCAGCTCTAGGTGGGAAAATAACATATATTGCATCATTGAGGAAGAACACTGGTTGGAGATTTTTCTTCTAATTTATACAAATTAGTCACATTATGAATTTCTATTGTGTTCTATTTTAATGTAAATTTTTCTCTCTTCTTTTCAGGCATAATTTATCCCAATGAGATGAAAGAAGCTCGACTCAAGTCCTTCTTACCTAAGCTGCCCAACAATATATCCTGCCTGTCTGAGTCTCACGTTCCTGAATTTGAGTGATTGCTGGCCAGGGAGATGCCAAGGTTGAGTGTTGAAGTGATCGAGGAGGATGAGAGTGATGATACAAATGCTGAAAAAGTGTATGTTTACTAATCTATTGCTGGACCAAGGAGAGATGCTCCACCATTTGTTCTCACCCTTTGATGCCTTAGAAATGCTTGATATTCTCCTTTTATTTTCTTTCATTTTTTTCCAAATAACTCTTGTTTGAAATGGATTGAGTACTATTCTCCGTGGGGTTAACCTTGTTATTGATTGAGTGAGATTGATTAGTACTATTCACTGCTGTCTCAAAGTTTCATTTATTATTGTATGTTTGTTTAATGATTATGTTAATATTTTTATTTTTATTATATTATTTGTAAAATACTTGTTTTAATTTATTTAATAAAATAAACAAATAGAGACCAATTTTGAGACCGAACTTGTTCGGTCACAAATTCGGTCTCAGATTTGAGACTGAATTTGTGACTGAATAATTTCGGTCACTAATTTTTTAGACTTTTGTTTTAAGACCGAAGTTATTCGGTCACAAATTTGGTCTCAAATTTGAGACCGAATTGTGACCGAACAGATTCGGTCCCTAATTTTTTAGACTTTTTGTTTTGAGACCAAAAATATTCAGTCTCAAATTTGGTCACTAATTTTTGTTTTTAGACCGAAAATATTCAGTCGCAAATTCGGTCTCAAATTGAGGCCGAATTTGTGACTGAATATTTTTAGTCATTAATATTTTTTGAGACCGAATAGAGACTAATAATTTTTGGTCTCAATATTGAGACCAAATAGTGACTGAATATATCCGGCCATAGATTTATGACAAAAAATTCTTGGCCGACAAATTCGGTCTCTATTCGGTCTCAATTCGGACACTATTCTCGTTAGTCACCGAATTGTGACCGAATAGAGACCGAATTTGTCGGTCTCTAAAAGCACTTTTTCTTGTAGTGTGAGTCGAAAAGGAATGACGCCACCATACGGGAACAGACTACTAGTTCATGACGCCAGTATCTAACCTGGACAACACAGCACAAGAACCACCTCTTAATCTCACAATTATAGATGCAAGGTCCAATTGCCGCTCCACAAGCACAAGCCAAAGAACAGTGGAGGCCAACCAACACTACACCTGTAGACCACACAGCTACAGGCCCATGCCTAACACCTTCAGGGACTCCGGCCTGAGCTCCCTAAATTGAGGCACTGGAAACACAGGACTGGCTGGGGACCAATACGTCTACTGGTGTCCGTCCCCCAACCACGAGCGTGCTATAAGCGACCAAACACAAACTCTCACAAGTCGCTGCCCCTCTGTCGTCTTTCCCTCAGCTAGACGTACAACTCAAACATAGGAGTGAGGGTGTCCAGGAAGACGACACAGACCTCTGTGATACACACCGTATCGGGACACTCCCCGGGCACAACAGAACACATGTGCTTGGCTCACACAGAACCTGAGATATCCGACTGAAGAGGTATTCCGGAATAGGCGCTGGACCACCAGACTCAACAAATGCACAAACCATGATATGCACTTATACAACCTTTATTATAAACCACGATTCCTCAATATCATAATTAGCTTGTCACCGGTCACCAAGTGACCTCCAAGCCAACATACACCGATATATACCTAATCACATTATCATATAATAACTTTGCATGTCATTGGTCATCTCATGACCTCCATAGCTACACACAACACCCTACTCTTTAACCACTTAACTTCATACAATAATAAACGTAACTTGAGTTACTAACTACTCATATATCAGCCTACACATGCTTTACTAACTTAATCATCTTAAGTAATACTTAAAGACAACCGAAGGACCACGGCTAGGTTCACACTGGAACCTCACTGCCCAACCACCACAAACTAACCACAAAAGTTGAAACGCGATGGACACAGGCGTTGCCTTTCAAATCGCGATGGCCTATCCGGACGCCATTCAAAACCTTAACATGATAGGGCCCAGTGATGCGATAGAATCGCGACGGCCTGATACATCACCTTTCAGCCAGAACCAACAGTCGGAGTTCAAATCGTGACGGCCTATGTCGTCGGCTTCAAGCTCAACCGGTCAACACTGACAGTCAACATCCTAATCACGACAGAACGATGTGTTGCAATAAGGACCACACTAATCTTTAAACCGAATTACGATGGACCATACAACGCGTTCAACAAGAACGTGACGGGTCGAGTGGTCGCGTCCAAGAGAGTCGATCTAACATAATCGGTACACAAGAATGCGACGACACAGGGCATCACGTTCAAAACTAAAATGCGACGGTTCAGTCCGTCGCCTTCTCAGGCAGGTGACTGAACCCTCTTTCCTCCTCCGGAAAATAGTCCACACATACCACACACTCATGCAAACCCTTCTCAATTACCATTAAAGAAATAAACAGTAGGAACACATTATAACACACCACCCTTAACATGAATTCCACCCCTTAACCATTTAAAACAAAGTAAACAAGAGGGGGGAGTCTCCCTACCAACTGAACGAGCCCGAAGAACACGAAAACACCTCGTCGCCGGTGCACCCATGCTCCGGACGCCATCCTCGCATGGACCACGCACCGCACGAACCACCAGACGTCGAAAAACGCCGCAGGAGATGCCGCAACAACCTCCCCCATCGTCGAACAGCGCTCCTCTACTCTGTCTGGCCGAAACAGAGCATTTAAACCCTAACCGAAATTGCAATGGAAGTAGATGTCGTGTTTAAGAGTTAAACACGACGACCCTAACCGTCGCCAATCAAAATACTTTGCGTCGCTTAACTCAGAGGCGGTTCTGTGAATCGTGACGTAGTAAGCCGTTGCGTTTCAAAACACGACGACATGCCCCATCGTGTTCACAACCAGTGAACCAACGGGCCATTTGGGCTAGAACGTTCGGCTCACAACACCCACACAATGTACAGAAACCACAAACAAGGCCCAATGACCACCTCTTGGTTATGGAGACCACTTTAAAACCACTAAACACGGATCCGAAAAGATCGTGTCACTAGATACATACATAGCAATGGAGGTTGACTTGATGAGGGAACCTCGTCAGGATGAAGAATCTGAAATGGGTTCAAACAAAGGCATGTGTTCTAAAGGAACTCAGTAGATAGAACCAAACATAAGATATAGAGTAGACATAAAGAATAGTAATTGCAGAAGGCGGATATCATGCATGCAAGAATAACAAGTTTCAGAACTTAAACAAATCAAGGCATCATCAAATCTCTCCTGGGAGGTTTAACATATAGCTAATCTTCTGTTGAAACATGAAGCAAACATGTACATATATATAACTAAATGTTGCCCAGCAGACTGAGTCTAAACACCCACGTTTTAACTTGTTGGACAAACCACCGTCACGACTGACAACTCATGTATGATGCCAACCATGAGATTGTCCTAAATAACCATCCCAGAGAGAGAGTCATAAGAGCTTGCCAATGAGGCCATAACATAGAATGCAGAAGTTCATGGAGCAACGAGGAAATCAAGATGATAGGGAACATTTGGTTATGCCTACCTTGGTGTGGGAAAGAAAATCCAACCAAAACTCCTCTTGAAAACTGGGAGGCCAACACTGCTAGGAAGCTACAACAGCTCCAGAATCTAACCTTTAGTTTTTTCCAGCAACAAAAGTCATAAGGTTGGCTGGGAGGATGGTCATCAAGGCTATGAAAAGGGTTAAAGTTCAAAGTGGGCGATACTAACAAGAGGATCTAGAATCCTGACCAACATGCTGGCTAAAGGAAGATACTAATCCAGTTGAGATGACTAATAGGATGATAAGTGGAAGGTTTTCACAGGCCAATAGTGCGATCTCCAGAAAAGGTATGAGTTTTCGAACAAGCATAGGGGCCTACGCCAGAAAGTTGACATGCCAAAGGGGGTCAGATGATGACGGCCATTTCCACTAGTCTGACAAAACACAAACACTTAAGAGATTATACTCAACTTTGATTCTATTAGAGGATAAGGAAAATATTGATTGGAGAACAAAGAAACTTTGATTGGAGGCCAATCGATTATTGAACAATGGTCATATAGATTGGAGAACGAAAGGGAGCTCCTACTGAACCATTCTAAGTATTAACATTTTACTATTGGTGGTGACAAAATTCATGCTTATCATAAAATCCTTAATATACTTAATAACACTTTTATCTAATGAATATAATATTTTTCATTGCTTCACGAAAAGATTTGCACTATTTAATAACTTCTCATACTAGTTTTGGTCAGAATCAGTCGAAGCTAACTTCATCATATACGAAGCCTCACTTCGTCATATACAAAGTCTTACTTCGACCAACAGCAATATAAACTAACCGGTCAAAGCTTCACTTCGTCATATATGAAGTTTCCCTTCGTCTGGAACATCGATTTGTGACTAAGACATTGATTGCTGACTACAAAGCATTGATTGGTGACTAAAACATTGATTGCTGACTACCAAACATCGATTGCTAACCAAGACATCGATTGTTGACTATAAAGCATCGATTGGTGACTAAAACATTGATTGTTACCTACCCAACATCGATTGGTGACTAAAACATTGATTGTTGTCTACCAAACAATCGATTGCTATCCAAGACATTGATTACTGACTACAAAGCATCGATTGGTGACTAAAACATCGATTGTTGTCTATCAAACATCGATTGGTGACTAAAACATCGAATGTTGTCTACCAAACATCGATTGGTGACTAAAACATCGATTGCTGACTACAAAGCATCGACTGGTGACTAATATGAAGAAGTTTCACTTCAACCACAATGATATAAAGTGACAAGTCGAAGCTTCACTTCATCATATACGAAGTTTGCAAGCGACTGAAACATCGATTGGTGACTAAATATGGTTATATTTATGGGGTAAAAAGGTTATCTTTATCTTTAGCTAGAGTGTCAAAGTCTAGAAGCAACCGTTTAATGGTAGGATTAGAGGTTCTGGACCTAGGGTCTAACACACAAGATATTACATTTTCCAACAAGTTAGCCTATCTTCCATCCCCCAAAAGGGTGTTTAAGTACTTTATATTTTTGGGGTAAAAAGGTTATCTTTATCTTTAGCTAGAGTGTCAAAGTCCAGAAACAACCGTTTAATGGTAGGCTTAGAGGTTCTATACCTAGGGTCTAACACACAAGATATTACATTTTCCAACAAGTTAGCCTATCTTCCATCCCCCAAAAGGGTGTTTAAGTACTTTATATTATGGGGTAAAAAGGTTATCTTTATCTTTAGCTAGAGTGTCAAAGTCCAGAAACAACCGTTGAATGGTAGGCTTAGAGGTTCTGGACCTAGGGTTGTCTAACACACAAGATATTACATTTTCCAACAAGTTAGCCTACCTTCCATCCCCCAGAAGGGTGTTTAAGTACTTTATGATGACCTAAAGACTTTCTTTTCATGATTTGACAATATTTTTCAAGATGGAGGGTTGAGAACTTTTTAGAAAATCTAATTGCGATATACACAAAACCTTCCTGTTTCCTGATTTTATTTAAATTGCAAGTTTATCGTGGAATGTCAACGCCTTTGCTACACTTTCATAATGTGAATCTGTCAACTTGAGGATACTGTAATGTTCACCATACACAGCCATAAATCTAGAACTTGGGTTTATTGGAAAGAGTAAAATGAACACTTCAATAAACATGTAGATGCACAAAGAACTTTCATGTTCCAAAGAGAGATAAAAGGTCAAAATTTAAAAGAACAATACATATTTAGTTGTTAACATTACATGTATATTTTCTTCTTTTTGTCATCAACAAAAAGGTTACTAAGAAGCAAAGTAAATACATAAGCAACCTAAAGGAGGAAAATTTGGACCAAACGAGATCAACATAATAACCCACAAAATCAAGAGGATAAAAGAGAGAACCATGAAAATAGATAAGGATAAAGTGAAAATTAGAAACTACAGAAGCCAAAGCAGAAACAAGTTAGGGGTGAAGGCCACAAATAACCTAAGACCAAAGTAAGAGAACAAGAAACAAAGAGCCATAGTCTTAATTTATGAAAACACTAATACAACCAACCCATATCCTCACGCACATTGCCTAAATTTTATTGAATTGGATGATTCTCCTCCTCTTGTTGATCAACCATAACATGTAGGAAATCCTCACTAGCCATCAGGCCACGTTGCATCTAAACATAGACTTTTCCCTGAGTGGATGCATGAAGAGTACAAGAGTAATGTGACTTAATGAGCATCAAATGTCCATCAATAAGACACAATTGCATAGAACGGAGGGCAATCTCGTCGTATCTCATCTATTTGTCAAGAGAAGTGAAGAGACGTGATTTAAGTGTGCCTCCCAAGAGGTATTGTCCCCATACTTGGGGTTTTGTCCTTTAAAAGGGCCCTCTTGGGAGAAGAGGTGAGACTCTTGCTGATAAGCACACACTTGTTCTCACTATCTTTCAATGTGAGACTAAAGAATACCTCTACACAGCCCCCCAGTGAGGATAAGGGTGTGCGGGTCTCTTCATTGGCGCCGTCTATGGGAACGAACAAGAGGCCATGCACCGACTATGCTCGGCGGGTGCACGTAGTGGATAGGCCCTCAGTGCCTCGCCCAGGTCCTTATCCCCCTAATCGTGAACGCAGACGGTCCGAGGAGGCCATAACCTTCTCGGACGAAGATCTTGTAGGAGTCTCTACTCCACACACTGATGCACTGGTCGTTTCGGCCACCATCAATCACTGTACTATGCGCCGAATTCTGGTGGATAATGGAAGTGCCCCGGACGTGTTGACTTACGAGTATTTTTGCTGATGGGTTTGAAAACCGACCAGCTAACCCTGGTTGAATTGCCTCTGTTCGGCTTCTTGGGGGTTTTGGTTCAACCCATGGGACGAGCGCGCCTCCCAATTATTCTTAGGACGGCCCCGAAGAGCGTAACCAGGATGGTGAATTTCTTGGTTATTCGAAACATGCCCGGCTACAATGCCATTCTCGGCAGAGGCCTAATCGGTCGAATTAAGGCTGTTCCTTCATCCCTCCATCAGAAGATGAAGTTTCCCACTCCGTGTGGGATTGGTAAGGTGCTAGGCAGTCAGCGCGAGTCTCGACAGTGCTATGTTCTCTCCTTGAGAGACAAACAGCCCCTCACAGCACTAGCAACTACTCCCCCACCAGTCGATCAGCCTTCCACCAGCAGAGGCACACCTGACGAAGATCTGCTTCCTGTTCGGGTAGATGACGACCCCGACCACGTTCTGTATGTTGGCACATTGCTTTCTGAAGCTGAGCAGCAATGCTACAGGGCTTTCTTACTAGCCAATTTAGATGTGTTCGCGTGGTTGGATGATGAATTACCTGACATTCCTCTGGACGTGATGGTGCACCGTCTTCGCCTGGACCCAAAGGTGCCTCCGGCCCAGCAAAGATGGCGGCCAGTTAATCGTGAATGGCAGACCGTGATCCAGGATCACGTTGTCAAAAGCCGTGCTGTCGGGCTTCTCTGTGAAGCTCAATACCCAAGATGGATCTCCAACGTAGTCCTTGTACGTAAAGCCAATGGTAAATGGCATGTATGCGTGGATTACAAGGATCTCAACAAGGCTACACCCAAGGACAACTTCCCCTTGCTGCGCATCGACCAGTTGGCGGACGCCACTTCCGGGCACAAGGTTCTCAGCTTTTTAGACGCGTATTCTGGTTATCACCAGATCGACATGCACCCCCCGGATCAGGACGCCACTACATTCGTCACCGACCTAGGCCTATACTGCTTTACCAGGATGCCTTTCGGTCTAAAGAACGCAGGGGCAACGTACCAGCGACTGGTCAATAAAATGTTCGAGCAATAGATTGGGCATAACTTGGAGGTTTACGTCGATGATATGCTGGTCAAAACGCTCCCGAGCGTCAACCACATTTCCGACCTGAAGAAACCTTTGCAACTCTGCGGAGGTACAACATGAAGCTCAACCCAACGAAGTATGCATTTGGAGTACGCTCGGGTAAGTTCCTGGTTTCCTCGTGTCCAATAGGGGAATAGAGGCCAACCCTGAGAACATCCAAGCCATCTTAGAGATGAGCAGTCCCCAGACAGTGCGTGATGTCCAACGTCTCACCGGACGTCTTGCCGCGCTCAATCGATTCATGTCCCGAGCAGCGGAGAGAAGCTTCAACTTCTTCAAACTGCTACGAGGACCCAAAGGCACCTCACACCAAGTGGGGCATGTACGGTGGACCGAGGACTGCAAAGTGGCCTTCACTGAGTTGAAGGCATATCTTGCAGCCCCACCTATTCTTCAAAACCTGTGCTCGAGGAACCCCTGTTCGTGTACCTTTCGGTCACCGAACACTCCATTAGCACAGTGTTGATAAGGGAAGAGGCCGCGGCGTAGCATCCAGTCTACTACATTAGCAGGGTCCTTCAGGAGGCAGAAAGATGGTACCCTCGAGTAGAGAAGCTCGCTTTGGAACTTGTGACGACCGCATGGAAGCTTAGGCCCTACTTTTAGGCCCATCCGATCACGGTCCTTACCGACCAACCGTTGAGGCTCATCCTTCAGCGGCCAGAGGCTTCCAGCAGGCTTATCAAATGGGCCATCGAGCTTGGTGAATTTCACATCAGCTATCATCTAAGGATGGCAATCAAGGCACACGCGTTAGCAGACTTCGTGGTAGAATGGACCCTTCCGGCCGAGCAGGATCCCCCATTGGCAGACGAGCCCCCATGGGAGCTCTACGTCGATGGATCCTCTTGTGTCATAGGAAGTGGAGCAGGCTTGGTTCTTACCTCCCTAGAGGGTCTCGAGTTCCGGTATGCCCTGAGGTTTTGCTTCGCCGCCTCCAACAACGTAGCTGAGTACGAAGCACTCCTGTCCGGTATCTGCCTGGCAAGGCACCTCGGAGCTCTCCGATTACGAGTCTTCAGTGACTCCCAGTTGGTTGCCAGCCAGGTGAACGGACACTTCGAAGCAAGGGAGCCCCGCATGGCACAGTACCTCTAGAAAGTCAAAAGCCGAACAGAGGATCTCCTATACTTTGAAGTCGTTCACGTCCCAAGGGAGCAGAATGCGCGGGCCGATGTGCTTGCCAAGTTGGCATCTTCAGGTGACATCACCCCATCTCGCTCCATATTCATAGAAGAGCTTGCGTCACTGAGCATCGAAGTGGATGTAGCGGCCGTAGAGACAGGTCCTCCGGCGCCAAGCTGGATGGACCCTCTTGTGGCCTATCTACTTCGAGGTGAGCTTCCGCCCGATCAAGGTGAAGCTCGCAAAGTAAGGCTATGATCGCAGAGGTTCACCCTCATTGAAGGCCATCTGTACCGGCGATCCCTCTCGAGGCCTCTTCTGCGGTGCCTTAACCCTACAGAAACAACACTGGCCATTGAAGAGGTCCATGAGGGCCTATGCGGAAGCCACTTGGGGGGTAGAACGCTGGCGCGAAGCATCATTCGAGCAGGATTCTGGTGGCCTTCCCTGCAAAAGGACTGCATGTCCTTCATCAAAAGGTGCCCAGAATGCCAGAAGTTCGGGCAGCTCATTAAGCAGCCAGCCAGCTAAACCCTGCAATACCCTGTTCCACGTCCTTTCGCCAGATGGGGGATTGACATCCTCGGTCCGTTCCCAGAAGCTCAAGGGCGAAAGAAATTTCTGTTTGTGGCCATCAATACTTCACCAAATGGATTGAGGCAGAACTCGTTTCTGCCATCACCGACCAAGCTTCTTGGAAGTTTGTCTGGAAGAACATTCTGTGCCGTTTTGGCGTCCCAAGGGTGATTAATTTCGACAACGGGAAGCAGTTTGATAGCACATACTTCAAGCAAAAATGCTTCGAGCTCGGCATCTACAACCACTTCACCTCTGTAGCGCATCCCCAAGCAAATGGTTTGGTAGAAAATGCAAACCGAACACTGCTGCACGGGATACGCACAAGAGTTGAGGCGGCATGAGGATCGTGGATCGACGAGCTCCCCAACGTGCTGTGGTGTCATCGAACAACTGCTCAGGTGGCCACTGAGGAGACCCCCTTCCATCTGGCCTACGACACGGAAGCTGTTGTGCCTTTGGAAGTGGCACTCCCCATGATCTAAACCACACACTTCGACGAAGCCACCAATAATCACGCGCTCAAGGAGAACCTAGACATGCTCGGTGAACGCAAAAGTGATGCCAACATCAGACTAGTCTCCTACCAATAGCGACTCGCGCAATACTACAACTCCCGAGTTCGGGAGCGGTGCTTCTTCGAAGGTGATCTGGTCATGCGCCGTTGCTCAGCATCAGACCCCCAGAGAGCGATTGGCAAGCTTGCACCTAAGTGGGAAGGACCTTATCAGGTCACACAGGCTCTCGGGAAGGCTCATACAAGCTGGCTACTCCTAGCGGCGGAGTCATACCCCGAACCTAGCATGTATCTAACTAAAGGCTTATTATCTATAAAAGCCTCCCGTTTGGCATTTGACCTCTCTTCCTCCCATTCTTCCGGTCTACACAAGAGGTTGTTCGGCCCATCTTAGTCTAAGCTCTTCAGCTTGGAAAGATAGTATGGCGCCTAAGAGACCTTGAAACTAAGGCAAACCCCGGTCAGGACTCTTCAGTCCTCAAAGACCTGCGCAATGTCCACAAGCCTTTAAAACTGGTGAATTCCGATTCGAACAGAATGCGGCAAGGGAAGAAGATGGAGAGCCAGTCATTCAAAAAAATATATATTCCATCCCCTCTAGGTGATTTACAAAAAGGCCTATCTGGCCAAGTAAAGAAAAAGAAGAGGCAACACAAGTCAAGAGGCCTGTTCTGAGGGGCCAGCACCGTCGTCCTCAGAAGGCATCCGCCCCGACTGGAAGTGCATGAAATGCACTCCATCCAGCTGCGGATCCTGCTCGCAAAGGGCTACCTCAAAGGCCTCGTGGGCATACTCCTGTTGCCCAGTTGACGAGCCCAGAGGGGGGGGGGGTGAAGGGTCTTTTAAAAAATTATTTGATGTGTACCTGTACTTAAAACATTCACACAAGGACGATCTTTGATGAAGGTTAGTGAAAGTTAGAATAAACAGCAACACACACACAGGAAATCAATCACACAACACACGGAGTTTATCCTGGTTCAGACCTCCTATCCTTAGGAGTCCTATGTCTAGTCCCTGAGCAATAACTCAGGATTCCACTATCTAAAGTACAGTCCCCTTATGGACACTACAACACCTAGGATCCTCCACCAGGTCTTCCTTCACAACAGAAGGGAACTACAGCACCCTGGATCCCCACCAGGTCTTCCTTCACACACGAAGGGAACAACAACAGTAAAGATGAGCAATGAAGTCAAGCCCCTAGATCAAGCTTTAACAAGCAATGATCTGAAGCAAAAATAGCCCTGAGAGCAGGAGATCTACACAAAGGTCTCTCTCAGAACTATGCAGGCTTTCTCTTAAGATTTCTATTGCAAACATGGAGAGCTAAAGAGCTTGAGACAGATCAGGAATGAGATGCTTAGCTCTTGGATTCTCCCAGAAGATTTGAATTGCAAAGACTTGCTTGAAGTATTCATTGGTCACCTCTCTTATCTTTCCTTCTGGAGCTACCATCTTGTATTTATATCTCCAATTTGAAAAGTATTCGTTCAAGTAACCGTTGTCTCTAGCTTTGGTAGACGTTAGACTGTTTGACACTTGGAAGCTTCTAGTCAACAGGCTTTTATCCATTTGTGCACGCAAAGAGATAGGATCTTCTGGCATCTATATGGTCCAACGTTGTATGACAAAATGTCTTTAGGGCCCTACATACATTAAATGCTAGAACAGTAGACAGCTAGACTGTCTCTTGTTGTCAAAAAACATTGATGTGAATATTCACCAAAATAGTAATGCCAAATAGCTTGTGCTAAAAGATGTTAACATAGTATACACGATAATGAAAAGATATCATCTGCATGCATGCAGAGATACGTTTTGTCTTCATTAAATGCACATCAGTCAAACAGATATGTGAAGACTTTGACTATTCAACGCTTTCAGAAATAAGATAATATCAAGTCGATATAAAACATAAAGTCGATGCCTATATGACTTATGAAATCGTTATGATCAAGTGTTACTGAAGAAATCGTTATGAGCACTTAACAAGTCGTTATAGAAATCAATCATTGTATTCATTAAAGGAATCGTTATGAATACTGAAGAAATCGTTATAGAGAGCAAATCGTTATGAGCGCTAAAGAAATCGTTGCGCGAAGCAAATCGTTACGAGCGCTAAAGAAACGTTGTGCGAAGCAAATCGTTATGAGTGCAAAAGAAATCGTTCTGCGAAGCAAATCATTACGATGACTAAAGAAATCATTGTGATGAACAAATCGTTACGATGACTAAAGAAATCGTTGCGATGAGCAAATGGTCACGATGACTAAAGGAATCGTTGCGATGAGCAAATCATTACGATGACTAAAGAAATCGTTGCGATGAGCAAATCGTTACGATGACTAAAGAAATCGTTGCGATGAGCAAATTGTTACAATGACTAAAGATGTGAGACCCCGGATTTTTATCTCTTTATAAATATACGTATGTATATGAATGGCGTGTTGAGTATTTGCTTACTGTGTGCTTAGTGTGCGTAGTTCATTGTGCCTACTATAAATTTTATCCTTTCCTTGAACATGAGCATGTGCGTACATCTGTATTATATATATATAGATACGGGTATATGGTAATTATGCAGAATGAAGTGAACAACTAAACAACTAGAGGTGTATTGTGAATACCAGAATCTCTGACTTAGGATACTTGAGTAACGCTATGCATGTGCTATCCAAATATTGAGGAATATCCTATACTACCTATTTTATGGAACTTTGTATGGAAGTGTATGAAGTACATATGTGTAAGTACGTATGTATGTTATTATACGTGTGACAATTGTATACTTAATTCTACATGCATAACACCTGGTGTATTTGCGTATGCATAGGTATATTTGGTTGTAAACGTTGTTATTGCATGGTTTAGTTAATGTGTACATTGTACTTCGTGCATTTCATGTACGTAAAGAGTGCAAGCATAGTAGTGTAATTAGTAGTCATATTGGATTCTATACTCCTCACGAATAACATGCAGGTATCTTTATGATGATTAGGTGAGAATAGTCAATTGGATGAATTATGCATATAGTATATATATTAAGAAATCCTATACATGTAATACTTAAGCAATGTTAGGTAAAGTTGTATAAGTTAATCAAATTACCGGTGCGCATATTGTACCCATCTGTTTCAATCATAATGTACATAAATAGGCTACACCAGTGTGCGTATACTATATATATGTTAAATCAATGTGTGCATGCGAGGACTATTTTATCGAATGGATTATTCCTAGCTAGCATAAATCATATCACCTCCTAATGATTTGCGAAGCCCTCATAATTCTCGTCATTTAAATTGCCGTGTGTTGAGTCATACATGTGTAAAATATCACGTACGTACAGGTAGGTGTCTACGTACATTTTATCTTAGTATGTTTATGTATGCTTGTGTATGTATATAGATATTTATGTACATATTAATTGGTATAATTAATGTGCATATGGTTATATTAAATGTAAATAATTTATGTGATGAATGGTGATAGTATGTATACCCTACTATATACATAATGCATGAATACATGCATTACATGCATAGTTTCTGCATAAATTAGGGTTCTGGCCAAAGGCCACCTTGGCGTCAACCTCTGGCCGCCGAGGTGGAGTCAACGTCCAGACCTGGACGCCAAGCCTGACCCAGGCGTCCAGCGATGTGGACGTCAATCTCCCTG
Source organism: Colocasia esculenta (assembly GCA_014218235.1). Lineage (NCBI taxonomy): Eukaryota > Viridiplantae > Streptophyta > Magnoliopsida > Alismatales > Araceae > Colocasia > Colocasia esculenta. The sequence goes on along the minus strand of JACBKR010004401.1, from coordinate 3,772 downwards.
ACCTGCATGCGCAGCAGAGCTGCTATCTTCTGAACAAGGCATGGCCACCATTGGGGGATGTCCCCCAACGGCTGTAGGCTGTCAAAATCGGCATGGAGTGGGTGAGGGGCTCTCCTACATCCTGAACCCGAATTGGCCTCTCCCCACTTCTCATTTTTTTCACCCTTACAAGAGGAGAGAAGAAGAAAGAAAAACCCTAGAGCATTTTGTGAGAAAACCCAATTTAGAACCCTCAAATCCGACCCCTTGGAGCTGGATCTGGAGATCTACTGCAACAAGGAGGAAGCTGAAGCAAAGGAGAAGGCTTCCCCATCATCCCCTCGGCGTGGAGATCACCCGGAACCGGAGGAGGAAGGCGATCTTGGAGGCGTTCTGCAACTTCTTGGAACTGCCCAAGGAGGTCTTCACTGAGCCCTAAATCCCTTGAGGAATTTTAGAGAGGCAAGTGACCTATCTATGGTGTCCCGTATGAGTCTAGGTGGGTTGATATTTTTATGGAATTTTCCTCGAGTCCTAAACCCTCCATTTCACCCAAGATTTAGAGCAGGGTCTGTGTTTCTGCACAGACCTGAGTAGACGGCAGGGTCCCTGGACGCCCAGTTCACCATTGGCGTCCATCGATCATGCCGCTGACCCTGAGTCAGCGGCCAGAGACCGCCGTCTAGTTCTTCTGGACAGAACAGTGAGCTGTTCTGTCCTCTTATACATTAAATTCGGTATGTTTTATGCGATGAGGATATATTGTACACCTTATACTCTATGTATATTATGCATTGTGGTTGTGGATGAATGTGGGTTGTGTTGGCGAATGTGGGATAATGATATCTTGTAAACATGTGAGCACGACTGTAGACAATCTTGTAAATTCATGATTTATGATTAGGGTTTGTGTGAATGCCTTGGTTTCGGTTTGATCATGAAGAATAGTGGGTCAGTATATGTGTTTGCAAAATTTAGTAGTTTCCATGCTTGAGAAATTGTAAATAAGTTCGGTTCGGTAAAATAAAAACATGCAAAAATAGTTTGTAGTAATTGATTTATAGATGTATGAATTAGGGTGATGTTGTATTCTAAAATCATGCATATATTAGTAGTCTCTGTGCAAAACAATAGTGGATAAATTGCAAAATGTGTTAGACCCATGTTAGCTTAAGTTGTGAATAATATGCTAATTAGGTGTTTGATTTTCTGTAAATCCTATTTAGCTCAGAAAAATCTGAAAAATGAGGGTATGATTTTGAACCCGAAAACAGCATATGGTTAAAATTTCAGGTCAATTGGAACAGTAAATAAAAAGTTATGTGTTTTCATGTGAAATGTGATAATTCATGCATATAATTGTAATGTGGTTTGTTATGGTCTAAAACCAACATGATTAGGTGGTTACTGTATGTTAAACTCTTGAAATTCTGTAGTACCATGTTAAGGAAAACAGAAATGTTCATGGAGTGAGAAAGTGAATGAAATGAGAAGAGTTATGTGTAAAACCATGTGTAAAACGGTAATGTGTAAAAGTGTAAAAGTTGTGCCTGTATGACACTGCTACCCTAGAGGCATCGAGAGCCGTATATAGAAAAGTCCCTATAGAAGGCTCCATGTGATATAAGTTTGTCCCAAAGGCATTGGGAAAAACCCCGGAGGGGACAAGTACCACTGGATAGGGTGGAGAGGGCTTCTCCCGGTCTGCGCAGTTACCAAGATTCACCGCTGTATTGCCTAGGTGGTGAGTATGGTATGAGTTGTGTAAGTGTTGTGCCATGTGTTGTGTTATGAGTTGTGGTTGAGAGCTGTGCTAAGGAATGAGCACGAGCTATGAGATATGTTAGTGTCCTCTACTGGTAGTTAGGACTATGTGTCATGGCAAATTGTTTAAGTAATGAAAAATGAGTAAAATGTGAAATATGAATATGGCACGTGGTAAGTGCCCGAGATGCACGTGGTAAGTGCAATCGATGTGATATGTGAAGCGAAAGTGAAAGAGAAAACGATGTGGAAATGAGTAAATGTATAAGTGTGAACATGTGTACGTGTCAAATGTGTAAAAGTGAACAACGTGAATGAGTAAGTATGAAATCATGTGAAACCGAGAATGTGAGAATGTGTTATTGGAAACCATGTGAAATCAGTAAACTCATGTTGTCATTATCATGCTTATGTGGCTATAAATGCCTAGAATCCATGTTAGGGATAATTAGTGAAAATGAGTGCAAGATAGATTGATTACTTGTTCACATGATGTGTTTTATGTATTATTGTAGCTCTCATGTGTAGATTTATAGTCATTGAATCATATGAAATCAGCAATCTAAAGCATGTGAAAAGGTCGTGTATGTGTTTAAAACTATGTGAAATCCATGCTAGTGTTTCCTTTCATGTGTGTAAATTGTTCATGTTGATAGCTTTCATGTTTTAGCTCTTTAAAAGACTAAAGTTCCTAAGCAAATGGAATAGAGATCATGTGATAGGTGAATTTCATTTACAAATCTGAAAGCATGAGTTATGTATAAAATTGTAGAACTTTCATGATAGGTAGAAAACTTGAATTGACTAGCATGCTATGTGTTGTTAATGTAAAAGTGATGTAGAGTAGAAACCCTAAGACTTGTATGTGTATATCATGAGTAGTGTCGCTTGCTGAGTCTTGGACTCACTCTTGCTTCGGCGTACAGGTTGACAGGTATCGTGCACTAGAAGGTAGCGTGGCGAGGATCATATTAGAAGACTATTTGTGGAGCTGTTACCAGTTGTACTTTTCGTTTGCACAAAAAGGATTATTGTATGGACAATATTTTGGACATTGTAAACTCTCTTTTTGTATTAATGGGACATGTCTTTCTATCTGCTATTTAGATTATGGAATGGTGTTGGTGACGGATTAAGAGTTGAGTTGTTTACTTTATTCCGCTGTACTCTATTGCTATCCAGGTACATATCAACCTATCGACCAGTGTTGGGTAAATGTCCCACTGTGACGACGCCCTTTATGCCGATGGGGATTGGGTAAATCGTACCGGTATGAAGAGGGTCGTTACAAAAGAAATCATTGCGATAAGCAAATCGTACGATGACTAAGGAATCGTTGCGATGAGCAAATCGTTACGATGACTAAAGAAATCGTTGCGATGAGCAAATTGTTACGATGACTAAAGAAATGTTGCGATGAGCAAATCGTTACGATGACTAAAGGATCGTTGCGATGAGCAAATCGTTACGATGACTAAAGAAATCGTTGCGATGAGCAAATCATTACGATGACTAAAGGAATCGTTGCGTTGAGCAAATCGTTACGATGACTAAAGAAATCGTTACGGGAATGATTTGATTGTAACCACATGATGTTTCAGTCTTATAATAAAATTGTTAAGATATGTGAAATCGTTATGATATCAAATTGTTATAGCTCTATTAAAATCGATATACATGAAGGAAATTGTTGGACTTTCAACAGAAGTCGATGTGAACTTAGAGAAATATAATCTTGAAATAATTAATGCTTCAGAAAGATGATACTTACCAATATTGGCTTGTTGTCCTTGGTATATTTCCTGTACTTAAGACTTATGAAATATATGATAGAAATCTTTGATAGGGTTTTGTTAATCACCAAAATAAATATGTAATTAAGTAGAATTACATGGGGACATACTGATCATCAATCTCCCCTTTTTGGTGATGACAAAAACTTATCAGTAGGCATTAATAAAAATCTGAATATTTGTGGAATGTATTTAGACATGCTAAGTATGTTTCTCCCCCTTTTGTCATTAAGCAA
>JACBKR010004400.1:0-24171 GCA_014218235.1 Colocasia esculenta | reverse complement strand
CGGGTGTTACAATAGTAGTCCATATGAACTTTGGAGAAATAAAAAGTCTAGCTTGAAATACCTTAAAGTGTGGGGGTGCCTAGCAAAGACACTTGTCCCTGAACACAAGAGGAAAAAGCTTGGACCTAAAACAGTTGACACGGTCTTTCTAGGCTATGCTGAAAATAGCTATGCGTACTAGTTTCTAGTGATTAAGTCTGAGATTCCTGGCATAGATGTTAACACCATAGTTGAGTTTCGTGATGCTACATTCTTTAAGAATGTGTTCCCCATGAAGACTAGTTTACCTCAATTTGTATCTTCTGAGACTGGCCTTCTACATATTCATCCATTCCATATCATGTGGAAAGGATAACAAACGTGGAGGCAAGTGCATCCAGCTCTCATCCTGATCTGATAGTCAAGAAGAGGAAGTAGAACCTAGAAGGAGTAAAGACAAAAGATTGCCAAGGATTTTGGAAGTGATTTTATTGCTTTCCAAATCAAGGGTGATCCTCCCACTTTCAAGGATGCCATGGCCTCTCCTGAGGCACGGCATTGGAAGGAAGCCATAAGAGAGAAATGGATTCCATTATTGCTAATGGCAATTGGGAGTTGGTCGATCCTCCACCTAGTTCTAAAACCATTGGATGCAAATGGTCTTTAAGAAGAAGCTAAAGCCTGATGGGACCATTGACAAGTTTAAAGCTAGGTTAGTTTGTAGGGGTTCAAGCAGAGGAGGGGATAGACTATTTTGATACCTATTCCCTGTAAATAGGATTACCACTATTAGGGTACTGCTTGCTTTGGCTTCCATATATGATCTAACTATCCATCAAATTAATGTTAAGACTGCCTTCCTTAATGGTGATCTTGATGAAGAGAGCTATATGAAAAACTCACCTGAAGGGTTTACAACACCTGGTAGTGAAAAGAAAGTTTGTAGACTGTTAAATCCTTATAGGATTGAACAAGCCCCTAGGCAATGGCATGAAAAATTTGACATGACTATCATGTCATTTGGCTTTAAGTCAATGAGTCTGATAAGTGTGTTTACTACAAGATGAATGGTGATGATTGTGTTGTCCTATGTCTGTATGTAAATGACATTTTGTTGTTCGGCAACAATTGGGAATGATAATTGAGACTAAATCATTCTTGAGTAGAAATTTGAGATGAAGGATATGGGTGAAGCTAGTGTAATTCTGGGACTAAAGTTGACTAGATCAGCTGAAGGATAGCTATTTCTCAGTCTCATTATCTTGAGAAAGTGTTAGAGAAATTTGGCTATGAGAATTGCAAGTTGTCTGTACATCCTATGATCCTTCTAGAGTTTTCTGCAAGAATAAGAATGGCGGTCCTGTGTCTCAATTGCGGTATTCCCAAGTTATAGGAAGCTTAATGTATCTTGCAAACTGTACTAGACCTGACATTTCATATGCAGTGTCTAAACTCAATAGATACACTAGCTGTCCTGACCATACTCACTGGGAAGGCTTGGATAGAGTGCTGAGGTACCTGAAAGGTACTATGACTCTAGGCTTGCATTTTAGGAAATTCTCTGTTGTCTTTGAAAGATATAGTGATGAAAGTTGGATAGCTAAAAACTCAGGAAGCAATGGTGTCACATGGTATGTCTTTACCCTGGGAGGTGGTGTTGTCGCCTGGAGGTCGACTAAGCAAACCATCTTATCTCGGTCTACTTTTGAGGCTGAGCTATGTGCTTTGGACACCACTAGTATGGAGGCTGAATGGATCAGGGGTCTTCTTTATGAACTTCCCTTGATGAGTAAGCCTATACCTACAATCTCTGTGCATTGTGATAATATGACTACAATTGCCAAGATCAAAAGTTCAAAGTATAATCAGAAAGAAAGGAGACACATCCAACTCAGATTGAAATCTGTAAGAATTAGTGTCTCAGGGAGTGATAGATGTGGATTTTGTTGGTACCAGGACAACACAGCTGATCCTTTGACTAAGGGACTGAATAAAATTCAAGTCCAGAAATTTAGGATGGAGATGGGACTGAACCCATCAGATGTTCTTCTTTAGTAGCAACCCAACCTATCTGAGTAGAGATCCTACAAAGAAGGTTCAATGTGGTAATAACAAGTTGATTGAGAGAACTGGTAGGTACTCAAATTATTAGATATCTCATATCTGAGTTCCTCCCCTGAATCCTAAAGCTAGTGCCTATAACTGCAAGATTAGGATGAGTTGTATACTCGTAATGGGTTCAAGCCTGGTAGGGCAGGATGTCAGCAATGCATCCTTGGAGAAGTCCACCTAAATAAGTACTATTGGGAGGCCGCAGTTAAGGAATTAGGTTATTTCTGAATGTACTTATGATACAGGAAAGGGCGCATGGCTAGAAGGCGCCACCTTTACGATTGTTATCTTAACCTATTTCATGTTGTTTCCTTTGACAACTCTCACCCTAAAGAATCAAGTTCAAGACTTAGTTCACTTTGATTCTGTGAGAGTCAGATTTGGAATACTTAGGTAAAGGTTCAAAGCCGAAAGGTGCCTTTACTGAAAGCGTGATATGTTTATTCTCTATTTGTTTATTCCTAATTATCAAACCTTGTGTTTTTTGGGGAATGTTAGGTAAAAAGGGGCTTAAAGGGGGTAATATTAAGAAATGGGAAAAAGAAACACAATGTTTGATAAAGTAAAAAGGTGCATAAAAAGGTGTGCAAGTTTGTCCCTTATGTGAGGTCTTTAATCCCACATGAGAAATCTCTAAAGAGATGCAGGACTTTCTAACCCCAAGTGTCCATGAGACTATGTCTTATAGACAAAGGTGGGGTTATGCTAGACCATATCACACACGCGCACCACCGGGCCGGGCTGGGCGGGCGTGCGCTGTTGGGATGGACAGCACTGCTGCACAGACCAGCAACAACTCTCTCACACTACCCACTCGTAGATACCAGAGAGAGATAGAAGGAGGTGGGAAGAAGAAGACAGGAACACCAGATTTTACGTGGTTCGGAGGCAAGAAGCCTTCCTACGTCCACGCCACAACAGCTTTCAATGCTTCTTCTCCAAGAAAAAGATACACACTACACCATACAAAGAGGACAAAACCCCCCTTTATATACTAAGAGGAAAGGGCGCTACAATCGAGTCACACAAGGGCAAAAGGGTCCTGTCTCTGAATCGCCTCAGAACGACATTCGACTGCATGAGTCGAATCCTCCATATTTGACATTCGACTGCATGAGTCGAATCCTTCATGCTGACATTCGACTGCATGAGTCGAATCATTCACATCTGACATTCGACTACATGATCGAATCATTCAATCGACTGCTTCATTTCTGACTTCGGCTGTGGCAGTCGAATGCTGAACCCGCTGCAACACTTAGTCAAATGCTGAACCGCGACCTGACCCCTTATGGAGATCTGCTTCAGAGTTCGGGCTCCACATTCTAACATGCGCATGTGATGGAGTGGTCCTGTCGGCTTACCTTGGTACCTTTTTACTTCTTCTTTTTGTGTTTTTCCCCTTTCTTGGAGAGAAAGAGACATTTTTTGACTGGGTCTCTGGACTGTCGCGGGCGTGGGTCTAAAACGGGAGTAATTAAGATTTTCTTAATTATAGATTATCCCTAAGACCACGTTTTGGACTCTCGGAGGAACCGCTCGCAGACCTAACCCTCTCTCTCTCGGCTCCCCGCTGCGGACGGACGATTCTTCTCGGTTGTCCGTCTTCTTCATCGCGGTGCTTCTCCGACACATTGCTTCTTCCTCGGTTGGGTCTTCCTCGTGCTACTCTTGCGATCAGGCCATACCAAAATCTGTGCTTCGGTTCTCGGTGCATGCATCCCTGTCCCTTCGCCCTTTGTTTTGTTGAAGAGGAACTAGGTTTACATATAGCTTTCGTCTTATGGAGTCGATCTTGTGCGAGACCGATTCTGTGTCTTGTGGTTGTACCCTGGGAGAAGGTCGCCGGACCCCAATCACACCGTATAGTGGGGGCGATACTTTCTCTAAGGCGAGTTCTATTATGGAACGCCTCTACAATTTTCTTTCGTCTATTAATTATTCTATTATCACCATGCTTATGATCAATATATTCATGATATGTTTTTATTTTCGGGGTGTGCCTATAAACATGTTATTTCTTATTGTGATTGCCATAAGGTTTGTACTATTTCACATGATGATGAATTACCATACTCCATGCCATATTCCCACTGTTTTAACAACAAACTTGACTCTTGTAATTTGTTGTGGTGAAAGCCATGAGTTAGCTCACATCTTTATGGATTACCATTTTTTAGTTCCTTTCTGGGAAGCTTGCAATTATTTGATAGTTACTTGAAGATGGTTGATGCACTTTCATGTAAGGGAAAGTATTGTTGCCTGTGGGACTTACCCGCCCCTGCCCCACGACCATGATGTCGCTGTGGAACCCTCTCCCTTGTGTCTGGGGTGGCTAACTGTCGCAGGCAATAAGGGAGCTCTTCATATAATATGACCTTGGCAGATGTGAACAGTCGAACACCTCACCTCAAGGCCTAATGTTCTCTCTTTTTCGTCCTTATTTCTATCTATCTGTACCTGTGGCACAGGTTTGATCAGTCTCAGTGATCTCATAGCTATAGGGATAATTAATCAGTTCTCCTATGCATGAGGAACTTCTTTTTCTTTCTTTCCTTTAGCTGTTTTATTTCGTTGATTTATACCATTTTATGACAAACTTCGATGTTTTTTATTGCTTCCTGGGTTTCAAGAACTGCATGTATGGGAAGCTTCCATAACGGAGGCTGCAGGCGGTCTTCTTGGTGATCCTTTGAGTCTCTACCCATTTGTGCAGTTCTTCAACTTTTGCGATGAAATTAATGGCATATCTACTTTGAGCAGGATTCCGATCGAGTTCTTGTCTCAACTCCTGGTTTCGCATTTGATCTTTAGTATAATTTCTTTTGGCATCCAGATCATGACAATAAGTTCATCTAATTAATTACATTTGTTGTATAGCATAATGGACCATATTTCCAAGATGTCAATAAAATCACTAAATTAAACAGATATATATATATATAAGCAGGCAATAATATTTCAAAAAACTATTCAGCACGCACGTACAAATTAATGTGCACAATCAAATTATATGGACTATTTACACTAGAAGTTGGAGATCAATATAGTGGAAGATACACAGAGACAAGTCATCTAGCTAGTACACATGAGCATGCACGTGCATACAAATGATGTCAAATACTTTTATTTTTCTAGCCCTGGGAAATTAATGCATGTTTCATATCCCAATTGGAAGTCTTATTCCTGATAGTTTTCTGCTTTCTTATTGAGAAGACAATTGGCAATATTGCATATGCCACTCCATTGAGACCAAATACGAAGAGAAAGGGCCGGGAGATTATAAAAAGAGTCATTTGGATTATTCTGTGTTTGGTTCAGGTATCTTGAAATGTCATGCATACATGACTAACCTTGCATATAATGGCGGTTTGAAACATCAGACAAAGATGCATGTTTTTTTCAGACACAGCTTGTTCGGTGGTTGCAGGTGCCTAAGAAAACCCATTATATTGTTAACCTGTTGGATTGAAATGAGCATGCTTGAAAGAATCTGGGGGTAATGGGAAAGGAGTAGCTGTTAAAGACATAATACTGATCATATGTATAAATTCAACAGAGCATGAGATTTGTCTCAGCTGTATTTGGCTGTTTCAATGCATGTTAACCAGCTATCTTGAGGTATGGTTTGGTAGAACTATCGGTTGGAAGCCATTTTTCACTTCAACATATGAAAATTATTTGGCTAGGAAGGACCAAAATAGCTAACTGGTTACTAATAATTATAGTTTGCTCACATTTTCTCTGATGATTTGTCTTTAATTCTCTAGTAGCACTTTGAGTTTGGAGGTGAAATAGGTTTTAATTAGAGAGTGAGCTATATATATTTGTTGGAATCTAGAATCTATTATTGCACCGTGTCATCTTGCAAATTAATTCTCTCTCCTACTTGTCCACGTTTAAGAAATGCATCATAAGATATAGAGAAATACTTAGTGCACACCTTGGTGTGCACTAAAGTGGGCACACCCACTAGGGGTGTGCCATTTGGCCTTGGGGTTTCTAAGATATATAAGGTGAGTTAAATAGTTATGGAGACTTGTCAGAAAAATCTGACAAGAAGAAACCCAAAGGGAAAAAAAAGAGGGCAAACTTAGTAATGACTAAGCAGTATATATCATATCTATAACCATATATTAGAATCTATAATTATATATTAGAAGAGACACTTTGAATTTTCGTCCGGTTCATCTTAAACCCCCTTCTAGCCTTCTGTCTGGTTCATTCTGAATTTAAATACAAACAATAACGCTAGAATTAATTCATACAATTTCAAACGGCAGAGAGAAACGTAGATTCCTATCCGTTTTATTTCTCCCTTCATTGTTTATGTTCCAATTTGAAATGGTAGAACATATGAATACAATTCCAAACAGCAGAACAGAAGCGTATGTATTGAGGAAATGTATTGGCAGATATGACGCCCTAGGTTTTCAATACATTGAATTTGAAAGGAAATGTACATTTTAAATTGCAGAGTTAAACGAAGGAAAGTTAAAATAAAATACACTATTAAATAACGTCAATTACAACCTAATCGTCAACAATCTACGTTTTCCTAATACGACTACTGCCAAATTGCATAACACAAGAAAAAGAACACAGAGGATACCGCAGAGCAATACCAATTTGCAGAGCTGAGAATACCAACTTTCAGAGCACAGGAAGAACATACGAAGATAGCATGGGATCTCACTGCTCCTAAGGAAATCCATTATAAACTATTCAATTATTATATTATTTTATTATTATTTTAACACAGATGTTAAACATACTTTATTGAATTTTATTTATTTAACAAATTTACGAAGCAGAGAGAGCGCAAGGAAAATTATAGAGGAGAGCAGAGGAAGAGTTGCAGAGGAAATATTACTCAGTCACCGGTTGTAAGGTAATTCGTTGGAAGACATATTACATTATTTGTTTTTTATTTTAGCACAAGTATGAAAAAAAATAGTGAGAAAGAACACACAGTTTTTAGTAGTGAGGAAGAACACATAGTTTCCGCAGCGATCCAAATACATGAAAACTCTCTCACACACACACAGTTGAGACAGGTCACTCGGGCAGTGTGTGGTTGTCTTTAGAAAGAGAGAGAAATATATATGCAGAATAGATACAATACTAGTGGCGCCGACGAGGAGAGAAGGGGAGAAGGGGCCTTTGATGGAGATTGTATTTTTCCTGATGTCAACTATCCATCATGAAGAAACGGGCATGCGACGGTCTGGTGGGGCGGTGGCGGGCACAGTGGGGAAGAGGCACCCCGGGGGGAAGAGACCTGTAAGGGGAAAAAGCAAAAAGGAGACTATGGCGGTCCAGGGAGAAGGTGCAGAGGTGCTCGGTGCCACGGGGAAGACGTAGGGAAGGGAAAAGGGGGGTCACAGCCATGGCGAAGGAGAAGCAGAGGCTGGATCTTTAGACGCGGTGCGTGCAAACGAGCGAAGGCTCAACAGTTGAAGGCTTGGAGCTAACCTTGGCCGGCTCTTCTGCGGAGCCCCCCTGTTTGCCAAGCCCTCAGTCCACCCCGCCATAGCTGCCTCCCTCCTTCGCGAAGCCAAGGCAGCAACCCCATGTGCCAGCCATGGTCACGAGGGGCCCCTGCGCATCCCCTGCTTTCGGGTCGCCACTCCCGTCCGCGAGTCGTCCTCCCGCCCCAGACGCCCGTGACCTCGCGACCCCGACTGCTTGCACCAGCCGCCTCCCGGCTCCCTAGATGACCCCGCCACACCTCTACACCAACGGCGCCTGCTCGCGCTTGGGAACCGCATCCGGCCTTCACCTCCCATGAAAGCCCCACGCCCGGGTACGCCTAGCGCATCTGTGCCACACCCCCATGCTCAGGCGCCCCAAGTCATCAGCGAACTGCCGACCCACCTACGCTTCATCAGTGCTGTTGGTCACTTGCGTTGGAAAAATGGAAGAGCGGAGAAGAGAGTTGGAGGTAAGAGAGTTGAAGGTAGCGTTTGTTCTGGTGCAATGGCAGTAGATGGCAGAGAGAGAGAGAGAGAGAGAGGATTGGAGCTGTAGTCAGAACTCATGAGTTGCGAAAAGACAACTCGAGCTCAGGGACAGGAGAGACAGGGGGGCGTACTGCCGATAGCATGGGGGATCGTGACGAACATGGGGTGATCCATGGCTCGCACTGTTCTTCCTCGCCGACAGCGATAACCACAGGGCCCATAAAATTTACATAATAAATAAAATAAATGTCATCATTTAAATATTTTACATAAAAATTTAAAATTTTAGATGCTTCAAAAATTTTATGTGATGTTATTTTGAAATTTACTTTATATATTTTCTCTCCGTTCTAAAATTATTATTCATTTTAAAAAATTACAACTCATATTTATTGTCTTTGTTTTTTTTTCCTTGTAGTGATGGATGAGCACAATTACTTTGGTTATGCTAGAGTAGAAAATCTCATGTATATCACTCTACATGTATTTCGAACGAAAGATCTTTCTTTTCGACATCTACAGACTGGAAGAAGGTTTGCTTTTGATCAACAAAAAAATAGATAAAATTAAAAGAATGTTAAGTGAAGAGGAGCAAAAAAAATTAGAATGTGATAAAGGATTGTCTATTGTTGTCCAAGATGAAAGAGGAGAAGATATTATTTTTTGTTGTGTCATAGTTAGAGAGGTAATATGTACATGTTTAGTGGATTTGGATGGTCAAAGTGAGGAAACTTTCAGACTATAAATCTTTGTAGGATACAAATATTTCAGACTATATATCTACAATAGAAAGCTACATCAACAATGTCACATCCCGCCATTTGATATTTCCATAAATGTCGAGACGCAAGCCACAGGAAATCGAGAACAAGTTAAAATTTTTCGAGCAGAAATTGCTCGGGTCATGACTTAACATAAAAATATAGATTTAACAGTCGTTCCTCAAAGTTGAGGTATTTACATGATTCTCAAACCGTAATTCAAAGGTCAAACATGACAAGTGTTGATCTCTCAGCACACAATTCCCATTGTCCCCCTTCTAGAACTGATGTATACCTAAAAAAGAGTAGTATGAGCAGTCTTGCCCAGTAGGATTTGTCCTCAAATAACAAAGAAATAGATATTGGAATCAAGAAAAATTTGCTGCACACGAGGATAACAATTAACAGTGTTCAAGAAAGGGAGAATAATGCAAATCAAGATGTACAGTATTAAACAATGCAAGATTAAATCGATATATTAATGAACTGAATCAAAACAACGAGTGTCAGGCACATAATGACATGCCATCATTATCAAACGTGTAATCACGATCTAGCAGTCCATTGAACACGTACTGACAGTAAGTGCAACTCAGTTATATCATGCTGATGGGAAACAATAACATATAATTGAACATTCCTCAATCAGTAGTAGGTAGTGTCTGATGCTGAGACACTCAGTATGTCCATTCTCGGCTGGACATTTTCAACTCATGTCCAATTCAGTGGCCGAGTTCGGTGTTCCTCCCATGGACTTGGACTTGCCCCAATAAGCATCTTGATCCAGTAGAGTTTGAAGACTCGAACAGTAAGTATACATTCATTATTGTTATGTTCCCGGACAGTTATGCATCACTTTAGAGTTTCAAGGATAAGGTACATGTAAAAGACTGTATAAGAATATCAAAAGAGTTGAAATGATTGGAGTTTCAGGTGTAACACAGTTATGCAATATGAGAGGTTTATGATAGTGAATCAAATTCGAGGTGTAATTCTTTCAGAAGTCAATCGGGAGTCAATGTATCAAGTCGGTTTGCGAATCAAATGCTAAACAGAATTTCCAACGATATTACCATGTCAAAACACCAGTCATACTTATATGACGGCCTAAACTTACAAGTTCTAGACATATCATGTAGCATTGTCTACTCCTTTTTAGGCTTTAGAGAATAGCTCTGTGATATGGTACTTTATGCTTACTTAACATATTAGGTCTCAAACCTTTTATCGAAAGTCAACGGAAGAATACATCACGAGGAATTGATGTGGGAATATGTGGGAATATGATGTTTAAGTATAATAGTAATCGATGTTTGAATGTAGTCCATGTATATAATCGATGTTTGAACATAATCGATGTTTGAGTGAAATCAATGTTTTAAATGAAACTGATGTTGAATCGAAGTCGATGTTTGAATGGAGTCGATGTTTAAGTGAAATCGATATTTTAGATGAATCGATGTTGAACGGAAGTCGATGTTTGAATGAAGTCAATGTTTAAGTGAAATCAATATTTTAAATAAAATCGATGTTGAAGTGAAGTCGATGTTTGAATGGAGTCGATGTTTTAGTAAAATCGATGTTTTAAATGAAATCAATGTTAAACCGAAGTCAATGTTTGAATGGAGTTGATGTTAAGTGAAGTCGATGTTTTAAATGAAATCGATGTTGAACCGAAGTCGATGTTTGAATGGAGTCAATGTTTTAGTGAAATCGATGTTTTAAATGAAATCGATGTTGAACCAAAGTCGATGTTTGAATGAAGTCGATGTTTAAGTGAAATCGATATTTTAAATGAAATCGATGTTGAACCGAAGTCGATGTTTGAATGGAGTCGATGTTTAAGTGAAATCGATGTTTTAAATGAAATCGATGTTGAAGACCGAAGTCGATATTTAAATGGAGTTGATGTTTAAGTGAAATCGATGTTTTATATGGAAATCGATGTTGAACTGAAGTCGATGTTTGAATGGAGTCGATGTTTAAGTGAAATCGATGTTTTAAATGAAATCGATGTTGAACCGAAGTCGATGTTTGAATGGAGTCGATGTTTAAGTGAAATCGATGTTTTAGATGTAATCGATGTTGAACCGAAGTCGATGTTAAAGTAAACTGTAATTGATGTGTTTGTATAGTAATCGATGTGGACTTTAAAAATAGTAATCGATGTGGCACTTAGTCAGTAATCGATATGCATTGAACAACAATCGATTTACCTTCTCAGTGTAAATCATGAAACGATAGTGCCATTGATTCAAATGGGGGGGGGGGGTACTTCCTTATTTACATTTAATATCTTAAGTAAATGAAACATCAAATTATAACATTTAATTAAATGATATGGAGTGTAAATAAGGTATGAGTTTGCAGTCTCACAGAGTTTCTGTTGACACCTCTGGAAGAAGCAGTCCTGACAGAAAAATACCAAGTTAGTCGATCGATTCCGGTAAAAATTAGAATCACAGATACTCAAATCATACGGTCCAATTATGCTTTGAATAGAAGTGAATAATCAAGATGTATAGAGAGGAACCTACATTAGAGTTGGGCTTGCTCCCTAAGCTCCTGATCTCACTTCTTCCTATCTTCTCCCTTCTTCTTTCCTTTCTTTTTTGCCTCTGCCCCTCTTTCCCTCTTCCTTCCTTCACCCCTTCTCTCTTTTCTTTCTAGGTCAATGGTGATGGTAATGGTGGTTTGAAGAAGAAGTGGTGAAGAAGAGTGTTGGTGTTCTGTGGAGGAAGGAAAGAGAAGTGGAAGAAGAAGAGGCAGCAGTGGAGAAGAGAGGAAGTAGCATAAGGCATTGGAAGAAGAGGAGGAAGAAGAAAATCGGTGAAGAAGAAGTAGCAGAAGAAGGAAGAAGTAGCAGAAGAAGAAGTGTGAAGAAGACGAAGAAGAAGAAGTAGCAGACGATGCAGCAGAAGAAGAAGAAGAAGAGGAAGAAGAGAAGAAGACGCATGAAGAAGAAGAAGAAATGGAGGGGTTTATAATGGCTAGCCCTACGAGTGATGAGGGTTGATGTAACATCCCTCCCCTGTGTCTCTCGACTATGATCACGACATATCGATCCGTCACCTTCTGAAGGCGACAGAGGGGACTGTCACGTTCTGGTTAAGAACGTGCCGGCTGTCCCTGTCGCGACTCAGTCCTGACAGCAGCATGCATTTTTGTCATTTTGCTGTCGGGACGGTAGAGACACCTGTCGTCACGCATGCATGAACGCGACATGCTGGTTCGTCGCGTTCAGGTGTCAGGGTTGCAGGCATGACACGTGGTGGCTTTGACTGTCAGGGCTGGTAGGCGCTTTCAGATCACGACGTAGGTAACCGTCGCGTTAGTATTGCTAACGTGATGGCTAGCTCCGTCGCGTTTTGAAGACCGAGGTTTAAGTGCTCAGGCCTGAGAGCAACCCCTTTTGCTTTCCCTTTCACCTGTGTTTCTCCTCTCCATCGTCTCTGCTACTGTTGGCACTGTAGAGAGCTTAGGGAAGAGGATTTGGGGTGGCTTGCTAGGTAAGTGGTGTGGGTTGTTTGGTGTGCATTGTGCTTTGGTTGTAATCTCCCTTCTCAACCCTCTTTCTTGCATGGTGTTTCCTCTTCTCATGGTGACCCTCTCCATCGGCTTGTGAAGGACGTTTGTGGCTCGTGGACGACATCTCTGTGGGAATTAGAGCGAGGAGGAGGGTTGCATGCCTACGAGAAGGCCCTATTGGGGTGGATCTTCGCTTTGAGGTAGGGATGCCTAAACCTCCCCCTAGTTCTATCATGCTAGGGCCTAACCCCCCATTCTCCAAGCTAATTAGAACCCATGCTAGGTGTGCATTGTGTTCTATGGATCTTGTGGTTTGCTTGGATGGTTCCATGATGCTTGTTTTGTGCTTGGAAGGGGGTGTACTTGTTGAGGGTTTCATGATGTGCATGTGAGTTCTTTTGAGTGTAGATCTCTTCCTTGACATGCATGGGTATGAATGTGGGTGGTTTGAGCTTATTGCATTTGTTTCCATCATTTTCCATGCTCCCCTCCCCTTGTTTACACCGTTGGTGTGGTTTTAGGGTGATATGGGTGGCCTTGTGTGGCCCTCGGCGGGCCAGCTCGAGTCACGAACTCTGGTAGCAAAGGGAAAACGGTGGGGACAGCGGCATAGAATCGTTTGTAGAGCTCTCTTAGCTGAGTTTGGGACGCTGCGGTAGTTGGTAGCTCTTTCGGCGCAGATCAGCTAGTCCTTTTCTCACTGTCTCACTCTACGTAGTTTCGAAACCATTTAGAGGGGCCAAGCGTGGGACCGTAGTCCGGACAGACTACGGCAGTGTGGTTACTTTAGTTCCGCGTCTCACTCCAACGGGAGGTGCTAGATGTGGACTGTTGGTCGAGGGTAAGGCGCGTGGCGCACCTGACCAGTTGACTAGTGTAGCATTCTATAGCTAGTGTTTCTATCCAGGCAGTTTTTCACTATCTGTGTTACAGCCTTGGGTTTTTCCTAGTGCCATGGTTTACATGGGTTTTCCGGTCATGACTCGTAGCATAGACCGTCGGCCCGTGTAGTTCTTTACGCTTATGCTCTTGACTCTATTAGTAGGATAGATTTACTGCTTTATTTAATTATTATACATATAGATCTATTCTACTATTAGAACCAGTGGGAGATTGGTAGTCCCTACTGGGCTTCTTCGTGAAGCTCATTCCCTCCGTTTCATGTGAGACTTCACGGCAGCACCCTCTGCAACGGACTGAGGAGATGGGGCCGTAGTAGACAGCGTCTTCTGCGAGCAGTGTTCCCCAGCTTTGTGTACTTCACCCTCGGGGTATGCCCCTAAGGGACCTGTTATCCCCTCTAGTTTCTGCACTTGTACTTTACTACTTTGAGACTGTACTAGACTTGTACGTCGTGTTGGACTCTTTCCTTCACTAGTTGGTACTTTTAGTACGTTTAGTTGTTAATTACTTCTGTTACATATCTTTTTAGAATGATCCGTTAGCCCTTCCGGGTCTTCGGACCCGTGGGCAGCGATACCGATGATCAGATCCTTGGTGGGAGCCAGGGATCCGAGTGTCGGGGCCGTTACAGTGGTATCAGAGACAAATTGTCTATTAAGACTTGTAATGGAAATAAGTAATGATGTAAAGTCCCTTAGGAAGTACAAGTACACTGCTAGCCGTCGGATTATTATCTGTTAACTTGAATGCTAGTCTATCTTGCAGGACATGCTCCAAGCAGACGCAGGTAGGTTTGAGAGCTGATGGAGCAACAGGACACCGAGCTGGACGAGTCGATTGCCGCTGAGCACGTGTCAGTTGATGCTCAGCCTCAGCAATTTGAGTAGCCTAGAGTTCCCTTGCAGCATGGCGTTCCGTTGCTGTAGGGGGAGTAGCAACAGCAGCAGTGTTTCCACCGCCACCCCCGCCGGCAGTCATGGAGTAGTGGTGGAGAGCTATGTTCCAGGTCCCTTGACAATATCAGCAGTACCAACCGTACCAAAAGATGCTGGCAGGAGGTCAGCAGTTCGCGGAGATGGCAGTAGAGGAGCAGCCACCACCGACCCCGCAGGCAGTATCGGTTCAGCCAGAGGTACCACCAGTAGTACGGCAGCAAACTCCAGATGCAGCGGCAGCACCTAAGGACCATACAGCGCTTCTGGAGAGGTTTCTTCATCTTCGGCCTCCGATGTTCTATGGTGACTATGATTCGGACAAGGCAGAGGGTTGGGTCCATGAGCTCGAGCGCACCTTCGAGACCATGGAATGTGCAGTTTAGGATCAGGTCAGGCTTGCAATTTATCAGCTGAAGGGGTCAGCCCACGAGTGGTGGAGGACTGTGAGGCAGACTAGTTTTCAGGGCAGAAGGCTGGACCAGATCTCCTGGGCGCAGTTCTTAGAGACCTTCCACAACGAGTTCTTCCCCGACCCGACTATGCTTTCCATGAGAGGAGGGACCTGTTCCACGAGCTGACGTAGGGAGACTTGACTGTGGCGCAGTACTACCAGAGGTTTGTGCAGCTTCTTCGACACGTCCTGTAACATAGCGCGTTTTTCGGATCTTTGCAGATTGTTGATTAGTGGTAGTTCGGATATGTGTTTATTGGTTTTGGTGTGGTGATCATGACCAATATGGGGTCATTGGGCCTTGGTTGTGTTTCTGCGCGCTGTGTGGAGCTTAGTGGGCCGGCAGTTAGGCCCGTGGTGCCCGTTGGTTCACTGGATGTGAACGCGACAGAGGTGTAGGTCTTGTCTGAACGCGACGGCAGTAGGGGTCGCGTTCTGGTTGCCGCTGCTGGGGTCGACGTATGCATGTGCGCCGCGTGTCGTGCATGGAGTGGAGTTTACTGACGTCAGGAATGGAAGGCGACGCCCTAATCTGTCGCGACAAGGTTGCGACGGGGAGGTATGTCGCGATCCCAACCGCTGTGTGATTTTAAGCAGGCTGGCCGAACATAGCTTTCACAGCTCTGCTCGACCAGGGAAGAAGCTGCTGCGGGCGATTCGGCATTCCGGCGTGGTGTTCGACGCGCTCTCGATGCAAGGACATCGCGAGGAGTGGGGGAAATGCCGCGCCATACGTGGTTTGTGTGTTCTTCGTGAAGGTAGGGAGTTCTACCTTGATTTGTTACGTGGATTGCACATTGGTTTGTTTATTGCTTTAAAAACAGTAGATATCATGCCTAGGAGGTGAAATGAAGATGAAACCGGGTTGAAATCATGTTTAGGGTGGTTTGCATGGAAAATCTGGAGATGGTTCCCGGATTAGGGTTTTCGCCTGAGAAGGCGACGGACCCTACTGTCGCGACCAGATCGCGATAGGCCGACCCGTTGCGACAGGATTTCTTGTCACGCCATGTCGTGGCATCGCGATTAGAAGGCGGCCTTGGCCTCTGTCGCGATCGCAGACGAGGGTTCTGCTTTGCATGCTTTTCGTGTTATGGTTATCCGATTATTGAGGTTTAACGTGCATGGCTTTGTAAGAGGTGCATTGGCCTCCGTAAAGCTCTGTGAGCAAGTTGCCCACACGTTAGTGGGTGGTTTACATAATCAGTGTGGTGTTATCGTGGTTTGAGGATGTGCATGGCACATACTCCATTGTGGTGGTGTTACGCGTGTATGGGTGTGTGTGTGTGTGTGCATGGCACATGCACTGGTTGTTGTAGTGGTTGGGCAGTGAGGTCCCTATGTGAACCTAGCCCTAGTTTTCTAATATGTGATTATAGATTGGTTAAGATGGTTAATTAATGGAGTGTAAGTATGGTTACTAAGTGGTTACCGAGTAAAGAGTTTGACGTGCAATGGAGGTCACCTTGGACCATGATAGGGGTGTGGTTGACTACCGTGATTTATGTGTGTGTTGTGTAGGATAGCTTGTGGGTCACGGAGTGACCAGGTCAAGCTAGTCCTTACTTTGTACCGTGGTTTGTAATAAATATTGTATGAGTTTATGATGTGATTAGTGCGTTGCCGAGTTTGGTGGTCCGGCGCCTATTCCGGAATGCCTCTTCAGTTGGGTGCCCCAGGTTTTGTGTGAGCCAGGCACCTGTGTGTGCTCGGGGCTTGTCCCAGTGCAGTGGTACCGTCGAGGTCTTGTCGTCTTCCTGGACACCCTCACTCTCGGGGAGGCTGGTCGTCTGGCTGAGGGAAAGACGATAGTGGAACAGTGACTTGTGAGAGTTTGTGTTTAGTCACTTGTAGCGCGCTCGTAGCTGGGGGTTACGAACACCAGTAGACGTACTGGGCCCTGGCTAGTCCTGTTACCAGTGCCTCACTTTAGAGAGCTCAGGCCAGAGTCTCTAAAGGTGCCAGGCATGGGCCTGCAGGGTGTGTGACCTGTAGGTTGTGGTGGTTTGGTTGGTCTCCACAGTTCTTTGGCTTTACTTGTGTTGTGGAGCTGCAATTGGACCTTACATCCGTGACTGTGAGACTGAGAGGTAGTTCTTGTGTTGTGTTGTCTGGGTTGGATACTGGCATCATGAACCAGTAGTCTGTCCCATGTGGTGGCGTCGTGCTTTCCAGCTCGTGCTTTGCTATCAGTTGTAGCGTGTGTTAGTTGTGGTTTTACACATCGAGGTGTGCCATGGTGTTGGCACGGTTGTTGTTGTGGTTGGTGAGCGGAGACTCACTAGTTGTGGTTTGACTGGTTATGTATGATGTGCCCAGGTGGTGGCACAGTTGTGTTTGTGTTTCAGTGGTGGTACCTTGTGGTGGTAGGTACCTGTACCTTTTGTGGGTACTAGTTTCTCGTAGTACGCTGAGTACTAGCCCTTTTCAGATGGTGAAGTGAAGGTCATGTGGTGAGACCTTCCACTTGTTGTGTTTTCCCTTCCTTGGGTAAGTTTCCGAATATGATTTAGTATGCGATGGATTGACATCGTGGTAGCCAGTCTTGTTTCTTAAGTGTGACATTCGATACATCGTGATTTAAGGGTATAAAGGATTAGCTCTTGGTTAGCAATCGTGTTACCCATATGTTTAGAGGCTTGCCAGTGAAGCTAGTAGCTTAGGCAATGCTTTGCCTGTGGGCTTACAGTTTAGGCGACCAGCTGTTGAGGTGGTGTGCTGGGAGGCTTGTGGCCTAGGCTTTACAGTTATTGAGTGGACTAATGGTGCTGTTGTCTCTTCGTCTTACAGAGATTGCAGCAACTGAGTTAATCATGTTAGTATGTTAATGCTTTGCTATGAGCATGAAATGGTTTGGCTTCCGGTGTTGCCAGTGAGACCCGTTGGGGTTGAGGTTCTCCTGTGTTGTGTTTATTGGTTTTGGGGGTTCCCTACTGAGCCAGTGACTTGTTGAGGCACACTCCCTTACAGTTCTTTTCAGGGTTTACGTTGGTGTCGCTTGAGGAGGTGTTGTGACAGACTGTACCACCAACAGTAGTGTTAGTAGAGTTGTGCGAGCTTGTGCTCCCTCGGGGTATGCCCTAGGTAGTTGTACTCTTTTTAATTTGGGCATGTAATAATGTAATGGGACAGTTGTAAATTGTTATATGCAGTTATGAGCATATGTACTTTCTTGTGTCTCTTACTGTTGTGGGTTGTCTCTTTATATTCTTCCTGGACACATGTACGAGCTATCCCTTGCGAGACTTCGGTCCGTTCGCGGGAGACAGATCTGGATATGGACCCTTATTGGGTATAAATATCCAGGGCCGTTACACGTCCCCCACATGGCCACTAGTGAACAGGCTCGTACCGAGCGGGTCATTAGTGGACTACGCTCGGAGCTGAGGTGGGCCATGGCTAGTCACCTCTGTGATTCTCTGGGGTTGGCAGTGGCGAGGGCTACCGCCTTGGAGAGGGAGTGTCAGTTTCAGCCGCAGTAGGGAGGAGGTTCAGCGAGGTCTTTCCGTACCAGCGCCTGCGGGCAGTCGAGGAGAGTGTTCCCCTTTTCTTCTCTCGGGGACAGGCGGTGCTGGCCTGACCTCGAAGTTGAAGAAGTTGTTCACTCGAGGAGGCAGGCGTCCCTAATAGCAGTCTCAGCAGCCACGACATCAGAGGAGCAGCCAGTGGAGTAGTCTGTGCAGCAGAGAGCAGATCAGAGTCAGCAGGGCACAGGGTGCTTCCACTGCGGGTAGCAGGGTCACTTCAGGGTGACTGAGTCCTTTGAGGCAGGGGCAGCAGCAGCAAGCACCTCAGGCGCAGTACCCTCCACCTCAGCAGGCGCAGCGTCAGCAGTAGCACCAGGGTTAGTACCAGCAGCCGCTGCAGCGCCAACAGCAGCCTCAGCGAGGATGTGGTCACAGTTGGGTGATGAACATCACTAGAGAGGAGGCGGAGGCCTCTAATCTGGTCGTCGGTACGGTTCCTATCCTTGGTAGAGCTGCTCGTGTTTTGATTGATCTGGGTGCCACGCACTGTTTTGCTTCAGATGAGTTCTTTGCGGCTTTGACCGAGTTTGCTCCAGAGCAGGCCTGTGACCTAGCTGTTGAGCTTCCGATGGGTGACTTCGTGCATACTCTGGGTTACCTAGAGGGTGTCACCATCGAGGTACAGGACCACCTTCTACCGGCCATATTGTTTACCTTGCAGATCCACGACTTTGATGCCATCCTCGGCATGGACTGGTTGGAGGCACACTCTACGCTGGTGGATTGTTAGCGGAAGACCGTGCGGTTCGAGATACCTGGAGCACCTGTGCTTTGCTTCCGAGGTACCCAGTCTACCCGCGACCTTTCGTTTCCTTCTGTAGAGCTCGGCGCCTTATCCGAGATGGTTGTGTTGCTTTCCTTGCTTCAGTGAGTGTCTCAGATTCTGGTGAGCTGTCTGTTCAGATGTGCCTATTTTCTGTGAGTTTGCTGACGTGTTTTCGGAGGATCTACCTGGTTTGCTGCCGGAGCGGGAGATAGATTTCTCCAATGAGTTGCTTCTGGGGACGATGCCTATGTCCAAGGCACCGTATCGGATGGCGCCGGCGGAGCTATGAGAGTTGAAGCGCCAACTAGATGAGTTGCTTGAGTTGGACTTCATTCGTCCAAGCCGTTCGTCGTAGGGAGCGCCAGTCTTGTTTGTGAGGAAGAAGGAGGCAGCATCAGGATGTGCATCGATTATAGGCAGCTGAATCAGGTTACCGTGAAGAACAAGTGCCTATTGCCCAGGATCGATGATATGTTCGACCAGTTGCAGAGGTTTACAATTTTCTGGGGCTGGTAGGCTACTACAGGAGGTTCGTGTAGGACTTCGCCAGGGTTGCTGAGCCGTTGACCGGGTTGAACAGGCGAGAGATCAGGTTCGTGTGGACAGCAGAGTGCGAGCAGAGTTTTCAGGAGCTGAAGAGCGGCGACTCTTCAGCTCCGATCCTTGTTGTACCTTCTGGTAGTGGTGGCTTTGTTGTTTACACGGACGCTTCAGGGACTGGTCTTGTGCCATGTTGATGCAGCATGGTCAGGTAGTTGCTTATGCTTCATCAAAACTGAAGAAGCATGAGCAGCACTACCCGACATATGACTTGGAGCTTGCAGCAGTCGTGTTCGCCTTGAGGTTATGGAGGCACTACTTGTACGGAGAGGTGTTCGAGGTTTTCATAGATCACCGGAGCTTACAGTACGTCTTCACGCAGAGAGATTTGAACCTCAGGCAACGCAGGTGGGTTGAGTACTTGAAGGACTACGACTTTACTCTTTCCTATCACCCAGGAAAGGCTAATGTCGTAGCAGACGCTTTGAGTAGGAGATCCCACTTGAGTTCTTTGTTGGTTAGACACTGGAGACTCCTGGAGGACGCCACGCGGGGTTTATTCACACCGTCGAGCCTCAGGGAGAGAGCAGTGTTGACCAGCATGACAGTTCGCCTGATGATATATCAGCAGGTGATCGAGGCGCAGAGTACAGATGCAGATTTGGCAGACGTGTTGCAGATGCCAGAGGTTGAGCTGGACAAGGACAGCGAGGTCAGATTCAGAGGCCAACTCTACATTCCGGTGCACGACAGGCAGGAGCTGTTGACTGAGGTGCACAGATCGAGGTACTCTGTTCATCCTAGTTCCACCAAGATGTACCACGACTTGAGGGACTCTTTTGGTGGCCAGTGATGAAGAGAGATATGTTGAGTTTGTTTTACGCTGCCTACCTGTCAGCAGGTGAAGGCAGAGCACCAACGTCCTGGTGGTGAGCTGCAGTCGCTACCCATTCCCGTGTGGAAATGGGAGCACATCACCATGGACTTTGTTTCTAGTTTACCTCGTACTTCGCAGGGGCACGATAGCATTTGGGTGATCATCAACCGACTGACGAAGATAGCTCATTTCTTATCGGTCGAGCAGCGTGGTCAGTGGACAGACTCGCCAGTCTGTTTGTGGATAGAGTGGTATCTTTGCACGGGACCCCGGTCTCTATCATCTCAGATAGAGATCCGAGGTTCACCTCTCGTTTCTGGCATAGTTTTCAGAGGGCACTTGGCACCGAGTTGAGGCTGAGTTCAGCCTATCACCCACAGACAGACGGGCAGTTGGAGAGGACCATACAGACCCTCGAGGACTTGTTGAGAGTGTGTTGCCTAGACTGGGGCAGCACGTGGGAGTCGCACCTTCCCATGGTGGAGTTTTCTTAATAATAGCTTTCACTCCAGCATCGGGATATGGCGCCCTACAAGGCTCTGTATGGCCGACCGTGCAGGACACCATTGCACTAGCACGAGGTTGGCGAGTTGCAGTTACTGGGTCCAGAGTTGGTGCAGCAGTGTGCAGACACCGGGAGGCTGATCAGACAAAGGTTGTAGAAGCACAGAGCAGGCAGAAGAGCTACACAGACGTTCGCAGGAGGCCACTTCAGTTCGAGGCAGGCGACAACATGTTTCTTCGGATCTCGCCCACCAAGGGCGTTCTCAGGTTTGGGAAGAGGGGCAAGCTCAGCCCGAGGTTTGTTGGCCCCTTTCCCATCCTGGAGCGGGTTGGCGAGGTCGCTTACAAGTTGGCTCTTCCGTCTGAGTTGGCAGGTGTTCACGATGTCTTCCACATCTCGCAGCTGAGGAAGTACATGCCAGATCCCTCCCACGTGTTGGACTACACATAGCTAGAGGACGCTCTAGATCTGTCAGTGCCAGAGTACCCGGTCAGCATTGTGGACCGCAGAGTGCAGCAGCTGCGCAGGAAGTAGATCCCGCTTGTCAAGGTAGTTTGGGAGAATCGCGTTGGTGGCGAGGCCACGTGGGAGCGCGAGGACGAGATGCGGGAACAGTTTCCTTACTTGTTTGAGTGACTGGTATGTTTGCTTGTCTTACTTTTCGGGTTTCGCCCATAATTTCAAGGACGAAATGTTTCTTTTTTGTTGGTTAGATTGTAACATCCTCCCCTGTGTCTCTCAGCTCTGGTTGCGACATATCGATCCATCGCCTTCTGAAGGCGACGGAGGTGACTGTCGCGTTCTGGTTAAGAATGCGTTGGCCGTCCCTGTCGCGACCCGGTCCTCACAGCAGCATGCATTTTTGTCGTTTTGCTGTCGGGACGGTCGAGACACCTGTCGTCACGCATGCATGAACGCGACATGCTGGTCCATCGCGTTCAGGTGTCAGGGTTGCAGGCATGACACGTGGTGGCATTGACCGTAAGGGCTAGCAGGCACTTTTAGATCGCGACGTAGGTAACGTCGCGTTAGTATTCTAACGTGATGGCCAGCTCCGTCGTGTTCTGAAGACCTTGGTTTAAGTGCTCAGGTCTGAGAGCAACCCCTTTTGCTTCCCCTTTCACCTGTGTTTCTCCCTCTGTTGTCTCTGCTGGTTGGCACCGTAGAGAGCTTGGGGAGAGGATTTGGGGTGGCTTGGCTAGGTAAGTGTGTGGGTTGTTTCGTGTGCATTGTGCTTTGGGTTGTAATCTCCCTTTCAAACCTCTCTCTCTGCATGGTGTTTTCTCTTCTCATGGTGACCCTCTCCATCGGCTTGTGAAGGACGTTCGTGGCTCATGGACGTGTCTCCGTGGGAATTGGAGCGAGGAGGAGGGTTGCATGCCTACGAGAAGGCCCTATTGGGGTGGATCTTCACTTTGAGGTAGGGATGCCTAAACCTCCCCCTAGTTCTATCATGCTAGGGCCTAACCCCCCATTCTCCAAGCCAATTAGAACCCATGCTAGATGTGCATGTGTTCTATGGATCTTGTGGTTTGCTTGGATGGTCCATGATGCTTGTTTTGTGCTTGGAAGGGGTGTACTTGTTGAGGGTTTCATGATGTGCATGTGAGTTCTTTTGAGTGTAGATCTCTTCCTTGACATGCATGGGTATGAATGTGGGTGGTTTGAGCTTATTGCATTGTTTCCATCGTTTTCCATGCTCCCCTCCCCTTGTTTACACCGTTGGTGTGGTTTTAGGGTGATATGGGTGGCCTTGTGTGGCCCTCGCCTGAGGTCGCGATGGGTTCCCTAGTCGCGACCTGGTTGCGACATATCGCTCTGTCGTGTTCTCCTTGAACGCACCCCTGAACCCGTCGCGTCTCTAGTAGCGACGGATGGGGTGTGGTATTCAAGAGTTCTGAGGACCTATGAACGCGCCCCCAGTTCCCGTCGCATTCTGGTTGCGGCGGGATTATGCGTCGCGTTCATATGGCTCGGTGTTGTGGTGACGGCCTTACCTGTCGCGTTGCTATCGCGACGGGGTTAGGAGTCACCTTCTAGACTCGGGTCACGACAGGCAGATCCATCGCGTTCTTGTCACGACAGACCCCTGTGCGCCTCTCTGATAGAGGGGATTGACGATCTGTTCTGAGTTTTCGTTTCCATGCGACTATGTTTCTCTTGGCACTGTGTGTTCCTAGTACAGTTCGACTCTAGTCTTTCGCCGGTGCTAGGCACTTGAGGGCCTGTTCACGAGACAGGTTGTTACTGTTACCTAGACCCTCGGTCTCCGCGCGCCTATTTAAGGGAGTTCTTCAGGCGGCGGGCGAGCTCGAGTCACGGACTCTGGTAGCAAAGGGGGAAAACGGTGGGGACAGTGACATAGAGTCATTTAGAGAGCTCTCTTAGCTGAGTCTGGATGCCGCGGTAGTTGGTAGCTCTTTCGGCATAGATCAGCTAGTCCTTTTCTCACTGTCTCACTCTACATGGTTCCGGAACCATTTAGAGGGGCCAGGCGTGGGACCGTAGTCCGGCCAGACTACGGCAATGTGGTTACTTTAGTTTCGTGTCTCACTCCGACGGAGGTGCTAGACGGGACTGTTGGTCGAGGGTAAGGCGTGTGGTGCACCTGCCGGTTGACTAGTGTAGCGTTCTGTAGCTAGTGTTTCTGTCCAGGCAGTTTTTCACTATCTGTGTTATAGCCTTGGGTTTTTCCCAGTGCCGTGGTTACACAGGTTCTCCAGTCACGACTCGTAGCTTAGACCGTTGACCGTGTAGTTCTTTATGCTTCCGCTCTTGACTCTGTTAGTAAGATAGATTTACTGCTTTATTTAATTATTGTACATATAGATCTATCTGCTGTGAGAACTAATGGGAGATTGGTAGTCCCTACTGGGTTCTTCGTTGAAGCTCATTCCCTCCGTTTCAGGTAAGACTTCACGGCAAGCACCCTCCGCGGCAGACTGAGGAGAGGGGCCGTAGAGACGCGTCTTCCGGTGAGCAGTGTCCCCAGGTTTGGTCCTTCACCCCGGGGTATGCCCCTAGGGACCTGTTTCCCTCTACTTTCTGCATTTTTACTTACTACTTGGGCTGTACTAGACTTGTACGTCATGTATTGAAGGGTTATGCGGAAATACACAATACGGTAATCTAGAGGGGGGGGGGGTTGAATAGATTACGGCAATTTAAAACTATGATGGCTTCTTTTCGATGCTACAGCGATCTTAATGAAATTTGATTAGAATTCGATTAAGTATGAGACCGCTTGAGTTGATCTAAATGAGAACAGGGAATCAAACGTGCGTATGAACACCGTGCCTACCAATCATCTATCGCAAAACGCGA
>JACBKR010004399.1:0-24162 GCA_014218235.1 Colocasia esculenta | reverse complement strand
TCTATATATTGGCCTGTCTGGTCCTCCTCCTCCTGCCCAGGTCGCCGTCTCTGCCTCCCGCGATCTCTTCCTCCGCCAACCCACAAGTTAAAATTCCCAAAGATCCCTCCTTTTCCTCTGTTGGGGACCCCCGGATGGCCCGCCCATGTCAGCAGATCCGTCCGCCACCGATCGCCCATGGCGGCCCCGCATCGATAGCATCAGCAAAACAGGGGTGGCCCAACGTGGTACTACAGTACAGAACGTTGTAGAGGAGGTGGCTGGGGTGGTGGTGGTGGGCAGTTGAGCTCTTGGAGGCGTCTTTCCCGGGTCCCCTGTTCCTGGCCCTGACGAAGCTTGCCGCGCATTTTTTTGCGTGTGTTCGGAATGGAGGGAGGAAAGGGGAGAGCGATGGGTTTGTCGTCGAGGGAGAGGAGGAAGCGGGTGTTAGTGCTGATGGCAGCGCGGCTCTGTCGCTTGGGAGGTGGAGAATCCGATGCGGGGGAGGAGGAGGAGATGCGGATAGCGGACGTCCTCCATGAGCAGGAAGAGGAGAAGGTGGGCTCCTCCCGCAGCGGAAACAGCGATGGCGGGAGCACCGGCTGCAGCGGCAGAAGAAGAAAGCAAAGGAGGAAGGGGGCTTCGTCCCCATCTGTTCGGTGCCTGTCATCTTGGTGGCTGCCGTCCAGGCTTTTCCTGAGGTGCAAGTCCCTGGAGGAGGAGGGAGACATGGCGATGGAACAGGCGGTGGCGGTCCAGGATGAAGGGGAGGTTGACGGCGCCTCTTCGCTGGTCGGCTCGTCGTCGGGGACGCGCAGGGAGGCCTCTGGTGGGAGAGAGGGCGAGGAGGAGGTCGTCCCAAGCTTGGAGGCGATGGCGTTAAGTGGGGAGGGTTGGGATCGTC
Organism: Colocasia esculenta; assembly: GCA_014218235.1. NCBI lineage: Eukaryota > Viridiplantae > Streptophyta > Magnoliopsida > Alismatales > Araceae > Colocasia > Colocasia esculenta. The sequence goes on along the minus strand of JACBKR010004399.1, from coordinate 23,279 downwards.
CTGTTCGCTCAGGAGGAGGATGGATGCAGCGTCCAGGTAGAAGAAAATTTCGTCTTTTTTACTGGTCTTTTTTGTTTGTCTTCGAGGATTCCACTTCTTCCATGGATGTGAGATGAGCTCTGTTCGTTTCCTGCTCTGCTGGTGCTTGGGTTCTTTGCGCGCGCTCTCTCTCTCTTCCCTTCATGTAGGCGTCATGTTTCAAGTGGAAAGGTCGAAGGTTCCTTTTGCTTAGTTGGAAACAGAGTTTGCAAGTGTTCCTCGAGCATGATTGTAGAAAGCTTGATGTGCTGTTTAGTTTTTCTTCATGTTTTTCTGCTTTGGATGTTCTCTGTTTAGTGTTTGTCTTGCAAGCATTCGTCGCAGATCTCAATATCTCCGTAAAAGTGTACTTCTCACGCTTTCAAATGGCATCTTATCACCCATAATTCACTACTTTTGCCTATTCTTGGTTAATGATTAAATTTCTTTATTGGGCTTCCTGTTTTTTTTTTTTTTTAATTCAGTAGGAGAGAAGCCTGAGCAGACATATCTCAGCATTGGCATGGGAGCCGGCCTGGTGTTTCTGCTCACCAGGAGTGTAACTGAGTTCAACAAGATGACAGAGCTGCGCTCAGAAATGGAAACACTCCTTAAAGAGATGAAAGGTGTTGCGCAGAAGAAGGATGCGGGTCGTCGTAGCTCTGTTGATCCCAAGAATAATCTTGCTTGCTGCAGCTCAATCTCATGTGGTAATATGGAATGGAGCAATGAACTCTCCATGCAAGAGTACTCCAGCCATGATCCGTCCTTGGAGTTGTTAGAGGGATCAAGTGTCGCAGAAATCGGTGGTCACTCATCAGGATGCATTAATACAGCTTATCAGGAAGACGATCTGTCAGATAGATCAGATGGAAGAGTTGAAATCTGAGTTGGAACTTCTGCAGTTGAACTTAGACCAGCAAGAATCATCAGAACTACTCGTTTTGAGGTACTCTTGGTTCTGTGCACATCTTAGTTCTTTCTCTGCTTCTTATTTCTGTAGGCATGCCTTTGATGTGACAATTAGTTTGTCAAGTCCCTGCTCTTTCATGTCTGATTCAGTTTAAGAATAGATATACTTAGTGCACACCAAAAGGTTAACGCTAAAGTGGGCACACTCAAATAAAGATGTGTCGTCCCAACTTTCCCATCTCTATATTTTTAAAGTCTATAAGAGTGAGGTGGCTCACTTAGTCTTGGTGGGCACTATATTTCTTTAACTTCACATCAAAAGTGTACACTAAATATTTATTTTACGACTTTCTTCTATGAAAATGGTACGCCTAGCCGGGAGCGCAGCATACGTTGGAGGGCCGCGCCCCTCCACGCGCCCGCCGTGTGGAGGGGGCGGGCCCCCCACATGATGTGGCGTTTTTTTTTTTTTTTTTTTTACAATTCACACAAATACATTATTTGTGCACACACAAAAAAAAAACATCACATCATTTTTTTGCTGGGGGCCCGCCCCCTCCACACTTCAGCTTTGCAAAGCATTTCTCTTCTTCTATTGTGCATCAATCACCACTGCTTCGTAAGTTTACTTGATTTTACCGACAAGGATTAACAGCCAGCAATCACCTCATGTTTACAAACTTCATGAACTTCTTGACAAATGGCAGCTGCCCTGTCAAGTCCAATGTTTGCAAATACTTCGACGAGACAGTGTCATACCCGCTGAGCCTAAAGAAGAGCCAGAAGAAAGCGCGGAGGGCACCTGCAGGGACCGCTACGGTGTTAGTCCGCAGGAGCTGGTAGCAGACTGCATGAGCTTGTGTAGGCCCAGCAGCAGAACGCATCGCGGAGCTGGAATCGGCTCTGCCGCTCGCCCACATCAAGCTGCGCGAGAAGAGATGGAAGCCTGCTGGTGGAGGGACACCGCCATGCTCGTCTCACAACACAAGGGAGACACTGCACAGGTGGCTTGATGTGGATGGCATCTGTAAGTGCGAACGAACACCTGCTCCCTCTGCAGGCAATATGGCGGAAGGCTATGGATCTCAGTTCTTCTGGGACGCAGCAGAGGAGGTTTGACAGGTTTCCCATATACATCTGGGAAGAGATGTAGTGAAATTAGCCAGCACTGGTGTTAGAAATCTGCAGTGTAAGTTAGGCCGCGATGTCCTTTGCTGTAGTGAGAAGCTATGTTTTGAGCAGTTCAGATGGTGCTACGGAGTGTAGAGACTGTTGCATGTCATATATATATAATGTTTTCTGTCTGCGCTAGTTCTCGTCTCGTTCGGCAACAGATTCCAAGTTTCGCCTTGTTATGGACCCTAGCTGCAGCTTGTTCTTGTACTGGTAAGTCTACAAGTTTGATTAGTCCCTGCTGTTCTCTGGTTTATGGAACCACGATGTTTGCCTCTACCGATCGAGCGTGATCGAACATCAGAGAATGCGGGGAGAAAGAATTGATATCCTCTCTAACGATCTTTATCTTCAAAAATTGTAGATGGGTATAGAGGAAAATATGTGGGGGGTTTGATCCGTAGATCACTTCACGTTCGAATTTCAAATTTTTCTGACAAGGCTACGCATTAATTTACTTGAGTGCACTCTGCACTATTTGAACAAAGGGCATCCGCTTTTGAGAATGAACAATTATTGTTTTAACGGAGAATGAATTTTATCACACCACCGTACTACTTAAAAAGAGAGGTAATTATTTTTTATTTGTGAAATCAGTTTTAGCTCTTCCGAAGCGTCTCTCTCTCTCTCTCTCGCTTTTGAAATGAGAAAAGATAAAATAACTTCTTCCTATCTCTTTTCTCAAAATAGAAAGCGATTTACACAAAAGTCAGATGACTCACATGTATTTCAAACTGCTTTCCTCCTTGTCAGAAATTTTTATACTGAAATTCATGGTTCAACTCCCCTTTCCTAACGCCACCTAAGAGAAAGGACGATGCATGTTTTATCTTGACCGAAATGTTAAGTGCTCGGTATACTGTCAAATGATTTGTCCGGCTACTTAGCGATTGTCTAACGTGCGTGGGGGGTGGCGCTAGTCAATGGCACAGCGGTGAGACAAATGATTTGCTCGGCCAGCCGTGCAACTAGCTTCTCTTTTCTTGATGGGTACCATGAATCGTCCCTCTATGATAGATGTTGGCAGTTTGCCCATTTGTGCGTGCGCGCGCCGAATGAGGGGGCGTGACAACCACGTGTTGTCCTCTTGTAAGCTCCTCACCAGCCCACAAGGTGCGTTGGCAAGGGGCCTTGCCACCTATGCCAAGGGCCATACACGGTAGAGGCAAGGGACACACGTCCCTGCTCTCTCTCTCTTCTCTCCCTACTTCTATCTATTGTGAACACTATAGGGGTATTAAAGTTTTATGAGGAGGGAGGTGCAGTCCGAGGGAAGAGTGAAGTCTAGGGTGTTCCCTAAAGTTCTCTTCTCAGCGTTATTTTACGGAAACTGTCATCATCTAGACGTGACACGGTTTAGGCGACTCTTGTAGTCGTCTACCTATCTCTACGACATTAATAACATTTGGCTATAAAATATGTCATTTTATTAACAACAACAAAAGAGTTCCGATCATATAGGAGGCCTAGAATTGAGGTCGGATGGCATATATGCATGGGGCTCGTCGGAGGTCACGAGGAGGTTGATGACAAGCTAGCTACTTGAAGTGGCGTGATGAAGGCTGATCGGTACACAAATGTGGTTGCCGCCGTGTGAGGACCATCAAAGATGATATATATCCTTGTGGAGACATCGAAAGGACAGAGATGGTGGGTCTAATAAACGTCCAACCACAGCCCTGACCCAACCTTCCAGTTGGGGATTGATGCTCCCCCTCCACCCTCTCCTCCTGCGTTGAAGAGTCCCCTCCAAAACATCCCCCTCTCTTCTCTCTCTCTCTCTAGATTCTCTCTCTCTCTCTCTCTCTAGTATTTTATTTGGAGCTATTTTGTCCCAAGAAAAATATTGACAATAGTTTTGGATGGTCTATTCCATCTAAGGATGTTTTCGTTTGGACGGGAACTACCAGAGGGACTTAATTTTGAACTCAAGAAATTAGAGGGAATTATTTGGAATATCAATAGAGAGAGTCATTTGTGATAAACTATTATTATAAGGACTGATTGGTAAATACTCAAACTTTTTATCTTTTTTGTTAAGATGAACAATACATTATAGGATTTTCTTAGAAAGCCCCCTGAATCTATTGATATTTCAAAGAGAGTAATGTTTTGCTCCCGTTCATAAAGAGTTGTTTGTAACATCCCATATTACCCTGACCAGTTGCCTTTTGTCGAGGGTGGCGACACCCCTATATGTCACCTCCTGAAGGCGGCATGTTGAGCGTCGCCTTCTGAATGGGAAGGCGACGGGCACTATGTCGTTTTCTCTCTCTGCTGCCAGCCGCATGCCCTTTCGTCGTGTAGCTGTCTGAAGAGAGATGACAGGTGTCCACCTGCGACAGTGGGAAGGCGACGGGTCCTCCGTCGCGACCTGTGTTAGGCCTGCATGGCTGACACGTGGCGAGGTCGCAGGTCAACTTGACCATTGACCAGGGGATAGCGACAGGATGTATTCGCCTTCAGTACATGAAGGCGACGCACCCCCTGTCGCGTTCTCATGTTCAAAGTTTAAGTGCCCAAGCCGTGAGCACAAGCCCCAGTTCGTCCCTTTGCTTGGTGCAACTTCTTCTCCGCGAACTGAGGTTTGGGGGACTCCGTGGGAGCTTGGGAGGAGTCTTCTTGGTGATCTTGCAAGGTAGGTTGCTCTTGGTTGTTGTTGGTTGGGTTGTTGGTCCCCCTTTTGCTCGATCCCCCTCTCACTGTCTTCTCCTCTCTTTAGCATCTTGGATGCTCTTCAAGGAAGGGAAGTGCTCGGTTCGTGGGGAGGCTCGTGGATCGTCGGAGCTCGGAAGTGGAGGGTGCTAACCTACGAGAAGGGCCCTTGAGGTTGGATCTTCATCTCGAGGTAGGGAACCCAAACCTCCCCCTAGATCCACTTGCTAGGATCCTCACCTCTTCCAAGCCTAGAACTTGCATGCTAGGTTGTTTTCATGCTTTGGTGTGGATGGTGGTGTGTTGCCTTGCATGCAATGGTTGCTGGGGGGTTGAGGGTTCTCCATGTTGAGTGAGATGCATGTGAGTGTAGGTTATGTGCATGCTTGTTGGGGTTTCTAGAGGGTGGTTTGAGCTCTTTAGAACCATGTTTAATAGCCTACATGATCCCCTCCCCATGGATGTGTTTGTGGTGTTTTGAGGCCCTGAAGAAGGAGCCTCGTGGGTTGCACCTGATAATGCGACACCTTGGGTGTCGCAACCCAGTGGCGACACATCGATGTGTCCGCCTTCAGGACTCCTGAAGGCGACAGCATCTATGTCGCCTCCTTGGTGCGACATGAGGGCCGCGCCTTCTGCCTGTTTTTCCGTTCCGGTTCCTGTCTGTTCTGGAGCACTGACCTGGTCGCGACCAGGCCTATGTCGCAACCAGGTCATAGGGTTGCGCCCGCCTGGGTGTCGCCATCATGATGGCGACACCAGGCCTGTCGCCTTCTCAGTCAGAGAAGGGACTTGGAAACCTGCTCAGTGTCTTGCTTCCGCTGCGACTCGGTTTTCTCGCACCTGTGTTGTTTCCTAGTACAGTGCTACCTAGTCTCTCTTCGCCCAGTGCTAGGCACTTGAGGCTTGTCCGCGAGACAGGTTGTTACCGTTACCTGGGACCCCCGGTTCCCGCGCGTCTGTGTCAGAGGGTGTTGCTCCAGACGGCGAGTTTTGCTCGAGTCGTTGACTTTGGTAGCAGTAGGGGAAACGGTGGGACAGCGACGTGGTCGTTTGTGGAGCTCTCTTAGCTGAGACTGGTACGCCGGTAGTGTGTGACTCGTACGGCGCAGTTCAGCTAGTCCGTTCTCACTGCCTCACTCTACGTGGTTCCGGTACCACCTAGAGGTGTCGGCGTGGGACCGTAGTCTGGCCAGACTACGGCAGTTGTGGTTACTTGGTTCCGTGTCTCACTCCGACGGGAGGTGTCAGACATGGACCGTTGGTCGAGGGTAAGACGCGTGGCGCGCCTGACCAGCTGACTAGTAGTGTACTGTAGCTAGTGTGCTTGTCCAGCAGTTCGCTGTCTGTGTTTACAGCTGGGTTCTTGTGGTGCCTTGGTTTACCGGTTTTTTCGGTCCCGCCGATGGCTTAGACCGACGACTGTGTAGTTCTTCATGCTTCCGCACTTTACTCTGTTAGTAGATTAGACCTTACTGATTTATTTAATATTGCTCTATTCTATATGCTTGTGGAACCAGTGGGAGATTGGTAGTCCCTACTGGGCTTCTTCGTGAAGCTCACTCCATGTTTTGCAGGTGAGACTTCACAGCAGTTCCCTCCGCGGCGTAGCGAGGAGACGGGCCCGCAGTAGTCGGCGTCTCTAGCGACAGTGTTTCCCCAGTTTTGTACTTCACCCTCGGGTATGCCCCTAAGGGACGTGTTATTCTTTTTCTGTTCTGCACTTGTACTTTTACTACTTTGGGACTTGGTAGACTTGCACATTGTGTTAGACTTCTTCTTGCACTAGTTGGTACACTTTTAGTACAGTTGTCGTTATTTACTTCCGTCACATATCTCGTTAGACCGATCCGTTAGCCCTTCCAGGTCTCCCGACCCGTGGGCGGCGGTGCCGACGGTCGATCCTTGGTGGGAGCCGGGGACCCGGGCGCCGGGGCCGTTACAGTTTTTGCCCTATTGAATATTGGGTGACCTCTTATTGGTTTCTTAAGATGCAACACAAGTCTCTACAATAATAATATTTAATGTTTGTTAGAACTCATTAAATATAAGTGGAACAAATAACTATTTTTTTTCGCTTATCTAATTATTTATTCATTTATTCACCTATTTGTTTCACTTATAGTGGATCAAATAGATAGATAAGTGGAAAAATAAATATGCAAGTGGAACAAATCCACTTATTCACCTATAGATAGGTAAGTGGAACAAATAAATACATACGTGGACTAAGTAAATGTAAGTTTGTTCCACTTAACTATCTATTTATTGTTTCAGTTATGTATTTATTTGTTCCACTTATATTTTTTATTAAGTTCTGATAAGTATTTAATGCTACTTTTTGTGGAGACTTGTGCCGCACCTTATGACAGTCAATATCCACTCGTTTTATTTCACCACGACAAAAACTCCATTATTAATGGGAGAATATATAACATTTTCTTTAAAAATCCCCTAAAATCTTCATATTCCTATGTTTTGTGATATACCAATCTTCTAAAATATCACTCCAACGTTACTTTATGTTACAAAAACGAGTTTAACTAAGATTAAAATTTAACCAAGATAAGAAAAGATTTTTCTGCCCTCACTTGAGTTAAGTGACTCCCCTTACTCGTACCTCCTCTTCTCTCCTCCTCCTCCTCCTCTCTCTCCCCTCTCCCCCTACCCTCTCTTCTCTCTCTCTTTCCTAGCTGGAACGTTGGGGGAACAATAAGATCTAGTATTTGTCCTTAAATAAAATTGATGACACGTTATACATCTATCTATATATATATATATAATATATATATATATATATAGGAAAAGTCTTGTTGCAAATCAAAAGTTTGCAACAAGACTTGCAAACCCAATAGGTGTTTGCCACCTAACCCCTTAGGGTTAGGTGATCATGACATGGGGTATTAATATAATACCCCATGTCATGATGTGGCAAACCCATCATGGATTGCAAACTTGGTGCAAACCAATGGTTTGCACCAAGTTGTTCTCATATATATAACACAGTTTGGAGCAGCTGATGTGGCAGCACCATAGTAAAAACTCTCCTTATAACTTCTCTCTCTCCCATTACCGCTCTATCTCCCTCTGGCATCCAAATCCTAACCGGTTACCATAACCGTCTCCACCTAGATGGCCGCTTCTTCTGTTAAAAAAAACTACCAAGGGGAGATTTGCAGGGGATTCAATGCACTCTCTATCATGCAGTTTTGTATAACTTCTCTCACGCTCCCACTTCTCCTATCCTCTCCGTAACAGTGTTGTCATGCCCCACTAATTTAGCAGTGGAATAAATCAGGGAGGCATGAACAACGTGTATGGTAACGTAAATTGCGCATACATTCGCAAATATCAGAGCAGCTAATGAACAATAATTACAATAAACTCTTTATTTATTGATAATTCTTCTAAACTATTATAATCACTAATTCTGAGCCAAAACATAAGGCTCAATAACACCATTACATCTGGAAAAGATAATTAAGCAAACATCTAATTATACTCTAAGATACTAAGGACACTCCATTACTATGACTCCTGGTCGCTCATCACTTTAGTCCATTCCCGTTGGTGAGTGTAGGGCATCATCCGACCTACCTGAAACACATACAACAATATTGCAGGGTGAGCGATAACGCTCAGTAGGACTTAATATCTCATGTAAACAAGCAGGCTTTAATGATTAATGTCTTGTAAAGTAGGTTAACTAGAGAGATCAATCAAGTATAGTCAAGAGAGTAATAGCACATGACCACGAGAGAATGATAGTAAACGAGAGAATGACAACACATTTAAAAGTAATTGCAAAACTAGCATGATAGAGGATTGGCCATATAGTGAAAGAATATGTAACGTTTGTACAAAGGTGCAATAGCACTTCCCTGGTCGAGCATCATGTCAACCCAGAGATATAGTAAAATGATTGTTTGATTGTCATAGATTGAATTGTATTTGTTGTTAAATGGCGCTGGATGCATTCCGTACACATCCTGATCATGTTACCCTTGTAAGGAAATAGCACTCTTCGGGAGCTCCTCTCAGGACCAGACCGGGCCCTATTGCTTTGGCATTATAGCACTGTTTTGTTATTTTGTTTAGACAATCAATTTAATGGCCAAATAGAGTACCAAGAAGAGATGAGAGTAATAGACGAAATAGATGAGAGTATAAAGTGAAAGTGAACAGATGAGAGTAACGAGATAGTAGACATATAGGGGTATAATCGTAAAACAACGTTAAACATCGATAGTAACGATTGCACAGCACTAGGTCGGGTGCCAGCAGTCTGGTGGAAGTCACAACCGCCCACTAGCTATGCTATGAACACAGGCTAAATGGTCCGGGTGATCACAAGGTAAGAGAGAACACACTAAGGTCGTTTAGATCGTACTGATCCCTAGGGGTGTATCGGGTTTTAAGGGTACAACCAGCTCATTGGCAATGGACGTGTGCCAAAGCCAAGAAGACATACGGAGGTCTTGACAAGGAGTCCCTGGCCCAGTCGAGAGTATTCCCGATGGAGAGGTGGTCCAAGTCAGAGAAAGTGTGTAAAAATGATGGTCCGTCATGCCTCGAGTGCTCGAAGGCCGAGGGAACCGTAACGGTATATAAAACGCGCGAGTAAAACGAAGACAATTGTATTAATAAATAGAAAATTAGTCATTCGTTTCGCTAATTTACCAAATATATATTGAGTAATTTAATGAGGTCATTTGACAATTAAGAAAGTTTAGAGGGTGCAAGTGTGTAGAAATCATGAGAGTAGGATAAATCGTGCAAATAGCTTTTAAATAATTAATTTTTACATAATTATTGTCCATTATTAAGTTACCAGGTCGAAATAATTATAACAAGGGTTAATCATGGTCAAATAAGGGGTATATAGCCTAATCAGCAGGGGTATGTGCATAATTAAAGTTTATGGCCGCAATCTTTGAATCGCGGCGGGTCTACCCGTCGCGATTCAAGTCGCGACGGGCGGCTCAGGCGCGATCTACGGACCGGGAGGGAAACGCGGCGGCGAGACCCGCCGCGTTCAAGACGCGACCGAGCGGCCGACCGCGACCCATCTGGTATCGCGGCGGGTCGCGCCGCCGCGATATCAGAAAAGGGTCCGGCTCTTTCCCCTTTTTCCAGGGTTAATACTGGTTGATACAAGGCACTTATAAATTCATTATAAAATCACACGGTAATCCAAAAAGTATAAAACTAGTTTTAAACGAAGTAGACATATAGATCTATTCGTGCACGATTAATTTGAAAATAGACAAGGTTTTGATATGTTGTGATCAAGTTAGATTTCAGTGACTGAAACATGCATGGACAGGGTTCAACGAATTAATTAGAGATTGATACATAATGAAATTTAGGCAAACTAGAGGCGTTTGAAAGCTAGCATGATGTAGTATTTATGAAAATTTTCTCATGGCATGGGGTCATGTATGCATGAGGTTTAAGAGTAAATATGAAGGGTTGGGTACATGGAACTGACAGGGATTCAAAGAATTTTCTCCCTCATGGGAGATCGAAATGGAGCGAAACCAAAGGGCTTTTGCTCGGGATCATGATTCCTAGGGTAATTTTTACACAGATTTGGCTTGAGAGATTGCCTACTTTTTTGTACTGTAAAGATCCTAGGGTTTGGGGGTGACGAATTTCCAAGTTCTTCTTGCTCCAAACCTTCCTCTTCTCCTTGCTCCTCGTCCTTAGCCTCCTTCCCTCGTGCTCCAAAGCTCCAGCAATGAAATGGGGCTTGGTAGACATGAATTAGAGGTCTATTAGGTTGTGTAAGAGTCCTAATACATTAAAACTCTTCTATCCTTTTCAAACTCCTAAATTCTCTATTTATCTCCCTATTTTTTTTGGTTTATCCACTTAATAGGATTGAGGAGAAGTCTAAATTCGTGGGTAATAGTTTAGGATATGATTAGGACTCTTTTTAGGATATTTATAACATTTTCTAGTACTTTTCTTACCCTATTTAATTTATTTATTAATTAACTCTGAATTTCCACATTTATCTCTCCTATTCTAGCATTTATCCTCTAATTGACCTTAGGAGAGATATAATTTCATGGGTAATGGATTAGGATAGAGTTAGGACTCTTTTTAGGGATATATATAGGTCATTTATTATTTATCTAACCCTTTTTCTAATTATTATTATATTTAATACGAATTTCACTTAATTAACTCCCATCTCATGATGGGCTCTTCACATTTGGGCCCAACTATTAATGCTAGGACCATAAGAAAAACCCGTCTACTATTTTTACTTAATGGGTTTTGAATTTAATTCCCTTTTATTCCATTTATTCTCTCTTTATTTTAATTTATCATATTTATTTACTAATTTCTTATCTTATTTCAAGTTAACATCATTTATCCCTAATATTTCTAACATTCATCATTTGGGCTCTTGTTTGGCCAATAACTTATGTGGGGCTTAATTGTACAACACATGTACTTAATTCACTTAATAGATTTTTAATTATCCTTTATTTAGAGTACCTATTCATGGCCAAATTGTCCATTGGTCTAATTATCATAATGGACTTTCAACTCATATTGTTTAAAGTTTACCTATATGTTATTTTAATTTATTATCCACTTTGGTTCAATAAGATTGAGTTCTCCGACTTATTCCTTAATTACGACAAATAAGTCGCATAAATTCTTAAACTTAGTCCAAATGAATTTTCTATACCAAATTTCTTGATGGGTCATTAGAGAATATTATTTAAGGTGTAATTATTATTTTTATGAAATTTTTGTATGGGCTTTTACGCATGTGATAATGAGGCGTACCTCTTTTAACTAGTTTGAATTTATTAATTGATAAAATTTTAATTTATCTTTATTTTTGAATTAATGAATTTTTCGGGGTACTACAAGTGTCCTCTCTCTCTCTCTCTCTCTCTCTCGACGACGCTCACTGGAGAATGGCCTACGCTGCCGCTTTACCATCAATGTCGCTGGCTCCTTGGAAGCATCGTCGATGCCTTTGCCCCAGAACTACCATTGAGGCATCCTCCATCCACAACACCTCGCGCCGCCGCCTCTGCCTCTACCGCGGTTTCTCCCCTTGCTCGTTGTACTCCACCTCCTCCTCCGTCGCAGACGCCGCTTCGGCCTCGCAGAACATCAACTGCGATGGCGGCGGTGCAAGAGGATGCCCCCCCGCTTCTTCTCATCTTCCTGTACCTGATCCCGCAAGCATTGCACAAGGTCTGCGAACCAACACTACAAGAAAAAGCGGGATTTTCGACGGACACAATCCGTCGGAAATCCGACGGCAATCCGTCGGAAACAGAGCCTTCCGACAGCTTTCCGTCGAAAGGTCGTCGGAAATGGTCCGTCGGAAATATCTGGTCAGAAATTGCCGACGGGATAAAATTTCGTTGGAACTCTGTTGGAAATACCGACAGAATTATCCGTCAAAAATTGGTCGGTAATTTCCGACGAAAAATGTCGAAAAACATTGTCGGAAATTTGGTCAGTATTTACCGACAGAAAGTTGTCGGAAAATCCGCCGGAATTGCGGTCGGTAAATTCCAACCGATATCCGTCGGAAAACAATCTGTCAGCACTTTAGACAGAAATGCCGACGGGTGTTTTTCGTCGGTAATCTATATGTTCCGACGGACGATTATATGTCAAAAATTCCGTCGGAGATTTCTGTAATTTTTTTAAAAATGAAAGAAATAACAATGATTTTTCAAACCTGCTAAAATATTCATAAATTTCACAAATACTCACAATCAACATAAAATCATAAAATATAGCAAATATAAAATCAGACACAATAATAAATACAAAAAAATCAGGACAGATCTGCTGGATCGTCTGCTGTCCCCGCCTCGTGATCATCAGGTGCGGGAGGTGGATCCTATATTAAATAATAATAATATGAGAAACATTAATAAAAATTAATATACATACATTATTTTCAAAAATTAAATTTAAAATATGTGATTATTTCTCAAGTTTAATTAGAAACTATTTTTAGATCCGTCGTTTCTTGGGTTTTTTTAGATCCATCGTTTCAACGCTCAACCCAATTCGGGAATCTAAATCGGATTCCGTCAGTTCGCACACGTCACTTTCACCCACCCGGTCGTGTCGGAGCAAACGGCACGCCGATCGGATCTCTATTTGGGATTTTGGACCCCCGAATTGTGTGTTTTGATCCTTTAGACTTGGATTTTTTTAGATCTGTCATTTCAACGCCCAACCCAACCCGGAATCCAAATCGGATTCTGTCAGTTCGCACACGTCAATTTAACCCACCGGTCGTGTCAGAGCGAACGACACGCCGATCGGATCCCTATTTGGGATTTTGGACCCCCGGGTTGTGTGTTTTGACCCTTTAGACTTGGGTTTTTTTAGATCCGTCGTTTCAACGCCCAACCCAATCCGAGAATCTAAATCGGATTCCGTCAATTCGCACACCTCACTTTCACCTACCCGGTCGTGTCGGAGCAAATAGCACGCCGATCGAATCACTAATTGGGATTTTGGACCCCCGGGTTGTATGTTTTGATCCTTTAGAGTTGAGTTTTTTTATATCCGTCATTTCAACGCCCAACCTAATTCGGGAATCCAAATCGGATTCCGTCAGTTCGCACACGTCAATTAACCCACCCGGTCGTGTTAGAGTGAACGGCACGCCGATCAGATCCCTATTTTGGATTTTGGAGCCTCAGGTTGTATGTTTTGACCCTTTAGACTCGGGTTTTTTTAGATCCATCATTTCAACGCCCAACCCAATCCGGGAATTCAAATCGGATTCCTTCAGTTCGCACATGTCAATTTAATCCACCCAGTCGTGTCGGTGTGAACGGCACGCCGATCAGATCCCTATTTGGGATTTTGGACCCCCGGGTTGTGTGTTTTAATCCTTTAGACTTGGGTTTTTTTTAGATCCGTCATTTCAACGCCAACCCAATCCGAGAATCCAATTGGATTCCGTCAGTTCGCACACGTCAATTTAACCCACCCGGTCATGTCGGAGCGAACGGCACGCCGATCAGATCCCTATTTGGGATTTTGGACCCCCGGTTGTGTGTTTTGACCCTTTAGACTTGGTTTTTTTTAGATCTGTCATTTCAACGTCCAACCCAATCCAGGAATCCAATCGGATTCTGTCAGTTCGCACACGTCAATTTAACCCACTCGGTCGTGTCGGAGCAAACGGCACGCCGATCAGATCCCTATTTGGGATTTTGGACCCCGAGTTGTATGTTTTGACCCTTTAGAATCGGGTTTTTTTAGATCCGTCATTTCAACGCCCAACCCAATCCGGGAATCCAAATCAATTTCCGTTAGTTCGCACACATCAATTTAACCCACCTGGTCATGTCGGTGCGAACGGCACGCCGATCAGATCCCTATTTGGGATTTTGGACTCCCGGGTTGTGTGTTTTAATCCTTTAGACTCGGGTTTTTTTAGATTCGTCATTTCAACGCCTAACCCAATCCGAGAATCCAAATCAGATTCCATCAGTTCACACATGTCAATTAACCCACCCGGTCGTGTCGGAGCGAACGACACGCCGATCAGATCCCTATTTGAGATTTTGGACCCCCAGGTTGTGTGTTTTGACACTTTAGACTTGGGTTTCTTTAGATATGTCATTTCAACACCCAACCCAATCCGGGAATCCAAATCGGATTCCGTCAGTTCGCACATGTCAATTTAACCCCCGGTCGTGTCGGAGTGAACGGCACGCCGATCAGATCCCTATTGGGATTTTGGACCCCCGGGTTGTATGTTTTGACCCTTTAGACTCGGGTTTTTTTTAGATCCGTCATTTCAACGCCCAACCCAATCCGGGAATCCAAATTGGATTCCGTCAGTTCGCACACGTCAATTTAACCCACCGGTCGTGTCGGTGCGAACGGCACGCCGATCAAATCCCTATTTGGATTTTGGACCCCCGGGTTGTGTGTTTTAATCCTTTAGACTCGGGTTTTTTTTAGATCCGTCATTTCAACGCCCAACACAATCCGGAATCCAAATCGGATTCCATCAGTTCGCATACGTCAATTAACCCACCCTGTAACGCCCAGAAATTTAAAATATTAAGAAAATAGAAGTAAGTTAGTTAAAATACCTTAGGGTTATTAATAAATTGTGATAATTGGATGATAGACTTAATTAGTGGTAATGAACATTATCCCAGTGTCGTACCTCGAAGTGCGTGCCTCCATAGTGCGATACTGGAAAACGACATCGAAATAAAAATTCGAGAACATCATAATTTCTAGAAAAATGTAGAGAAATTAAATATGCAATTATCTGAATTTTTCGACGTACGGATTTCAGGGTACAGTCGACGCGACCATTTTTCGGATGATTTTTCACCTAGTATAAAATAAAATCTAAAAACTAATTAAAAATCACCAAAATTAGTAAAACTATCATATTAGTCTATGGTCAAAATTTCATGGCAATCAGATATGGTTTGGGTAGGTTTCTTTAAGGAACAAGTGGCCAGTTGAATTATGGCTTAATTACGGGATGGAATTTTTGGGAAATTCCAATGGGGTACGTATAAGGCTCCTAAAGAGCCATTACATCAGGCTAGGCCATCATTACGGTTACTTATGTTTAACCAAAGGGTAAGTTACATGTGATACGTGTTAAGGTAAGAATCAAAGGATTCTTACCATGACACATGGGCAACCAATGTGTCTCTGCATGAGAAGGTGATGTGGGTTATAAAAGCCAACCATCTCCCTTCATACGCACCTTTCTCCACTTCTGCTCCTGTTGCCTTTCCTGCTGGCATCTGCTAGATCTTCTTCCCATTCTTGTATCCTTTCTCAATTCCGGTTCCTAGTGTCTGCTACTGCTGCAACTACTTCGGTTTGTTCATGCTGCAATTATAGCTACTGCTATCTTGGAGTCAACCTTCTATTGGAGCTACTGTCATTTCTAGCAAGTTATCTACGTTGGAAAGAGGTTTCTTTCACTGGGTTAGGCTCTTTAATCAAGAATCAAGTAGAAGTTCTCCTGCTTAGCAAAGTAGGATTCATCTCTTTTCCTTAATCCTGTTCTCCACACATGATAAATAACTCGTGTTGAGTAGCCAAGTTGATATAACTATAATCCTACTAGTTTTCATCTAGTTTTGATGAATATTCTTACGTTAGGGAGGAAAAGATACTTGTTTTACTTCCACATCATCTCTTCTTCTTCTTCTTCCCCCTTGATCCTTGCATATGTTATAGAAGTTTGATAGAAGTCACAATACCATTAGAACTTGTGACTAACTTATGTTCAGATGTTCGGTCCTTCATGCCTTGATTTAAATCCATGGAACACTTTGAGTTTTAGTATTTATCTTGAAGGTTCTCATCCTTTCCTTGAACTTCTATTCTCTAGTCATGTTGAAAGAATTTAGCCTCATACGAGATTGCCTTGGAGCCGGCTAAACGGTCTCGGTTAAGCTTGTATACGAGATTGTAACCTCAGATTCTTTTGTTTGATCCCTCCAATTATCTTTGAAATCATATAGTTATCAAGGGGCATATTCATTCCCATTACAATTTAAGTAGGTTTCTAACCTCTTATACCACCCATAATCCATGTTTATGCTATAGAGTTTTGCTAGAAATTTCGATATCTTAGAACATTGTGATTCTTCCCATTTAGACGTTTGTACCTCAAGCTTTGATTTGGAACATTAAATATCTTGTGTTTTAGTGTCCATCTTGTAAGAATCTCCAATAATCCATTGCTATCAAGACCACACTTCCAACACCATACTATGTTTAGTTTCAAGCAAGTCAAGTTTGAATTGCAAACCTCTTCTTTTATCTTGTTTGTTCGGTTTATAAACCACTGTGAAAACTCTATTTAGACTCTTCCATTTGATACCAATCATGTCTTGAATTATAAGATCTATAATTAGGGTGCTTAGAATGGATTTAAACATATTTACGGAAGTTCTGCAGCTTCCTGTCGACAGCCAGCCCAAAAGCTGTCGACAGGCGCATGCTATCCAGAACCCAGATAACTGGGTCTGTGTGTAGCTGTCGACAGGCCCCCTGGTTGCTGTCGACAGATACACACAGTCCAGCAAACCTGAGTTCTGTCTATAGCCATCTGTCGACAGCTCCTTCTCACCTGTCGACAGCTATTGCCCTGCCTTGAATTTCAGCACTTTTTCATGTGCAAATCCTTGCTTAAACTTCACCCTATTAGACTACCAAGTTACCCTCATATTTACTTTGATATTTACTGTCATTCTACTATAAAGATCACCCACTTTGGATACCTTACTCATTATTGAATTATCCTTGAAACCGTCAACTCCGAATGGTACTCCGTTGAGTCCATTCTCCTGTATTCGACAACTAAGTTTATATTACTTGATGACTTGAGAGTTCAAAGGCTTGAACACCTTGTGAAATATGATAAACTTATGATGATGACATTTATTGGGTCTTTGGACCCCACCTAACTGATATGCCTGTGCAAATAGGGCTGGTCCAGTCCTGGGAGGAGCACCCGAATTCATTACGGGCCGTACGGGAGTGATAAAGATACCAGGATGTTTGGCATTGCATCACTATTTCCTGATTATGGTCATCATACTTCCTGTACTGTGTGAACTGATATATGAACCAATTCTTGAGCTATATACCTAAGCATGACTTGAGTTTTACTATCATTGTATCAAGCTACTATTCTGAGATCTGGTATTGTCTCTTTGATGTATGTTCTATCCTTGTCTTAGAGTGATAAGGATACCGGGATGTTTGGCATTGCATCACTATCTCCTGATTATGATCATTCTATTACCTGTCCTGTGTGAATAATTATATGATTCCGAACTTGAGTCTTAATATGAATTTCTGAGTATGCATGTGATTTTATACTACTGTTATACATTCACCGACATGTTATGTTGGTTATCTGAACCTGTTCTTGATACCATTCCTGTTTTTACCTAAATTCTCATGTGTTCCTAATCCTTTGATTTAAGGATTTGAATTCTACTGGGCTAGTTAGCTCACCCATCCTTCCCTTTTCAGGTAATCAAGATGAGGGAGAAGTGTAAAATGGGCTGTGTGCAGAGTGGACACCGATGACGAGTCAACCAACCATTTACTGCTTTAGTTGCGTACTTGTAAAATGTTATGAGTAGTAGCTACTCATCCTTACTCCTCACTTAGTGTGTAATGAGGAGCTTTATGTGATAAGACTCCGCAGACTGCGTTATAATGAATAAACGTTAATGTTATTACTTTGTGCATGTTTTCTGTCATTTCCAATAAATAGCCTTTTATTAGGACGTGACACACCCGGTCGTGTCGGTGCGAACGGCACGCCGATCAGATCCCTATTTGGGATTTTGGACCCCGAGTTGTGGTTTTAATCTTTAGACTCGGGTTTTTTTTAGATCCGTCATTTCAACGCCCAACCCAATCCGAGAATCCAAATCGGATTCCGTCAGTTCGCACACGTCAATTTAACCCACCGGTCGTGTCGGAGTGAACGACATGCCGATCAGATCCCTATTTGGGATTTTGGACCCCCGGGTTGTATGTTTTGACCCTTTAGACTCTGGTTTTTTTTAGATCCGTCATTTCAACGCCCAACCAATCCGGGAATCCAAATCGGATTCTGTCAGTTCGCTCACGTCAATTTAACCCACCCGGTCGTGTCGGTGTGAACGGCATGCCGATCAGATCCCTATTTGGGATTTTGGACCCCCGGGTTGTGTGTTTTCATCCTTTAGACTCAGGTTTTTTTTAGATCCGTCATTTCAACGCCCAACCCAATCGGGAATCCAAATCGGATTCCGTCAGTTCGCACACGCCAATTTAACCCACCCGGTCGTGTCGGAGCGAACGACACCGATTAGATCCCTATTTGGGATTTTGGACCCCCAGGTTGTGTGTTTTGACACTTTAGACTTGGATTTTTTTTAGATCCATCATTTCAACGCCCAACCCAATCCGGGAATCCAAATCGGATTCCGTCAGTTCACACACGTCAATTTAACCCACCCGGTCATGTCGGAGCAACGGCACACCGATCAGATCCCTATTTGGGATTTTGGACCCCCGGGTTGTATGTTTTGACCCTTTAGACTCGGTTTTTTTTAGATCTGTCATTTCAATGCCCAACCCAATCCGGGAATCCAAATCGGATTCCGTCAGTTCGCACACGTCAATTTAACCCACCCGGTCGTGTCGGTACGAACGACACGCCGATCAGATCCCTATTTGGGATTTTGGACCCCCGGGTTGTGTGTTTTAATCATTTAGACTCGGGTTTTTTTAGATCCGTCATTTCAACGCCCAACCCAATCCGGGAATCCAAATCGGATTCCGTCAGTTCGCACACGTCAATTTAACCCACTCGGTCATGTCGGAGCGAACGGCACGCCGATCAGATCCCTATTTGGGATTTTGGACCCGAGGTTGTGTGTTTTGACCCTTTAGACTTGGGTTTTTTTTAGATCCGTCATTTGAACGCCCTTTACACTTCTGTTAGGTTAATTAATTAGATTTCTTTTTTTTCCTTTTTGACATTCTTAGTGGTTTCATTTAAAGTATATGAAATTAATAGTAATACTGACCTGATGGGCTGGCTGTGAGGGGCGTACTCCCTGCATGGCTGAGATCAACTGCTGAACTATATCGCCGAAGTGCGTCCGTACTCTTCCCGTACTCTTCCTGAATGAGGGTTCTAATCTCCTCTACACCACTGACGGACGGCGCAGCAGATGAACTCACGTATGCCGGAGGAGCGACCGAACTCGCATATGAGGACAACACTGGAGTAGTATCCAGGCTGTCCCTAAAGCCGTACACTCGACCCTTCCTCGGCCCTCCCGCTGCGTCGACCCAAGCCTCCGATCCAAGTCTGGCTGGGGAGTGCCTCTACATAGAGATCCGCCATCGTCCTGTCATAGGTCTCCTGCAGAACAAATAAAACTAAATTATTGAACAACAAATTATTTTAATATCTTAATTGAATTCAAAATTTATAGCTTGACTTACAACAATCGTGTGAGCACTCTCACTGACATAGTCATCCGTCCCCTTCCGCTTATGAGTCCGATCAAATAACTCGTGAAAAGTAGGGGCACGCTCGAGCTCGTGATGCTTACAATTCAACAAAATTAGTTAGTTTCACAATAATAATCAATGTATTAAGCAATTGAACAATAATATGCTTACCATTTTTGTTGTGGGTTGCATAAGATACGGACCCACTAGTACGCACATTCTTCTCCGGATGAGTTGATCGGTTGCGTTTTACCACCTGTGACCGCTCCTGCCATGGTCCAGTAGCCCAACGCTCACAAAGGACTCCCAATAGTCCCTCCTCAGCCAACAGGGTCGTAATCCAGCCAAGCCATAGGATCTTGGTTGCCTGTGGTCTTCATTTCCTTGTCCCGGCCTCCCACATCACTTTCTTAAATTAGTCTGGGCAGTAGACTCCCAGACGGCTCGAGCTCGAGGGAGATCCTCAGGTCTCTTGAACGCATACCTCCGCTGTAAAGAAATAAAAGTACTCAACTGTCTGCACTAATAGAGATAGTAATTAATTAAATGACTTCAAATCAGTAAAAATTAATAATATCGTGAACATGTCAAATAATAAATCTCAGACGGGCACTGGATCTCTCTCCATGCATCCACTGGTCCTGGAATATGTGCGTGGACCAGCGTCGTAATATAGCAGGAAGCAGAACCGGGATCTATCTTCCCCCTGCAATTGCACATTAATTTTGTACATGAAATGTATAACATAAATAACAAATACAGTAAGTTTGAAGTGATCAAGTTTACCCTGAGATCCAACATGGCTGCCGCCCTGTAGCTGAGGCCCCTCCTCATCCGCTGCTGGATGCTGGCTCTCCACCTCTGTTGAAAACAATTAAGTACACTATTGTTGTATAAATTGGAAGAAAAGAAACATACTAATCTATGGAAACATACACGTACCTGGTGGTGAGAAAGAACGGAAAGGTGGCGCTACTCGCGTGGTCGACGGGGAGGCGGTCCCTGCAAAATTATATACACATTAGAAATATAAATTTAAATTGAACAATAATATATAGAGTTTGTGTTTACATATACGTATACCTGTCGTCGGGACGACCGCGTGGACGGGGAGGCAGTCCCTACATAATTGTATGTACGTTAGATCTCGTGAATTTAATATGAACAATAATATGTAGAGTTTTGTGTGTACATATGCATATACCTGTCGCCGGGACGACCGACGTGGACGGGGAGGCAGTCCCTGCAAAATTATATGTACGTTAGAAAATATGAATTTAATATGAACAATAATATAAAAACTCTTGTGTGTACATATGCATATACCTGTCGTGGACGGGGACGCGGACCCTCAGCCTACGGACGTGGAAACCGTCCAACTCCCATCCTCCACGTACCATATTTCTATTGAGATAAATAAAGATATAACATGTCATCATCACTCAATTTGAAGTAGCTATTGAATAACATATAATTACCACATACGAAGTTCTTACAAAATGTAGGGTATATTATCTATATTCATCATCAGATGCTGAAGATATGTTTAATTCAGGTCATCTTCATCATCCTCCTCGAATTCGTCCTCATCATGTCGGGACTCTTCCTCCACATCAGACTCCACCTTCCGCTCAAGGGCATTTGGGTCAACTTCTTCCTGTTCGTTATCCTTATATAAGCAAATTGTTTCTTTATATCATCAACACAGAACTGCGTAGAAGCCTCAACTCTCGTGCGTCACTCCGATCTGATTGGAAAAAATTGTCATTAACACCTTCGAGGTCATCATCAGCCTGGAGAAGCTCATACTCAGGAATAGCCTTGATTTCACTCTACATGCAGCCCACCAATCTCTCAATTTGAGGGATGAATAATTTGAATAATAAACTTGTTGGGCTTGTGCCGCCAGAATGAATGGCTCATACGTACTCAACTTGGACTTATGCTTGACATCGACAATCCCATATGTTGTGTCATTACGAATAGAGGTCGGATCAAACCAATGACACTTGAAGAGAATTACATTGTTGTCTTGTCCAAAAATTGCAGTTCAATGACTTCTTCGAGAATGCCATAATAGTCTATTTCATTTTCATTGTAGGCACTTCCCTTCACACATATGCCGCTGTTCATCGTAGATTTATTCCGTCCATAATTCCTCATGTGAAATCGGTATCCAATCACAATGTAGCCTGGATAGACGCGTACAATCTTCGAGGGCCCATAACTGATCTCTTGTACTCTTGAATCAGTAACCAAACTTGTTCAACCTATTATTAAAAAAGGGACAGACAATGACAAATTATGCCAACTAAGTATGCATAAGAGCATAACACTTATGCTTCAAAATATTTAGACACTTACTCGAGATCTTAACCAAGTAGGAAAAGACTTCTCTCGTTCCTTTTCAACCTGCACGTCAGTCAGACGTGGATTCCGTTGCAGTATGACCGAGTCAAACTCTCTGCAATGTAAATGTCACACAACCTCTAAGTACTGCAGTATTGCTCGCAAATGATGTATTTCAGTATTGAGAGCTACTCAATGTAAGGGTCTAGTTCTGCGTAATTCATGAATACGTAGATCTCCACATTACCAACTCTCTGTCTTCGAGTGCGCGAGTAGAAGAATATCCAAATGCTCGCCCGGGACACTTGAACACAGAAAGTCGGTCAGACACATTAGAATCTCCACCATCATCATTACGTGGAGGTTGAGTGCGTCGGGTTCGGATCTCCGTGTCAAAGTACATCGAACAAAAGTTCGATATCTCTTCAATAAGGTACGCCTGGGTAATGGAGCCCTCAACTTGTGCTTTGTTGCGGACTTTCATCTTAAGATCGTGCATGCACCTACGACAATAATTCAAATGAATACATATGAAATATAAAAGATCGTCGTAATGTGAATAAATTGAGACATGGGAATATACCTCTCAAACGGATACATCCATCGAAATTGTACTGGTCCTCCGACCCTAGCCTCATATGGTAAATTGATGATCAGGTGCTCCATTGAATCAAAGAATGATGGAGGAAATATCTTCTCTAATTTACAGACTGTCTGTATTATATTTTGCTCCATATTTTGCAAGTCATGAAGTCTGAGTTCTGATGCAGATAAAATCCTGAAGAATTGACTCAGCTCAGTCATTGCTCCCATATTTGCTTCGGCAACAACTCACGAAAAGTAAGTGGCATCAGTCTTTGCATGAAAACATGGCAGTCATGACTCTTCATTCCGTATATTTTCCCCTCGTTGACATTTACACAACGGGCAATATTCGAGACATATCCATCCGAAAATCTCAATTGCTTCAACCATTGCAACACTTCCTTAATGCTGCAGAGCTTAGTTCTGGACGTCTGCACAAAGTACTTTCAAATCCATTCGTGCCTTGACGTTATCCTTCGTTTTGCCTTTGACATCCATAACTGTGTTGAACACATTATCTAAAACATTCTTCTCTATATGCATGACGTCAGGTTATG
>JACBKR010004398.1:0-19065 GCA_014218235.1 Colocasia esculenta | reverse complement strand
AAAGTTATGGCCGTTTTAACCGAAGGCGTGTCGGAATCCGTGCGCATCGGGAGCCGCTGCCGCCCTCCGGGTGCGGAATCCGGGCGCCGGACAGGAAATCTCCGAGTCCAGCCCATGCCGACCGGTCGGAGTGCCGATCGGAATTGGGGACTCGCGGGCGGTCCGATCACCGGGCGAAGAAATATCCACGTTTTACCGAAGTGGTGCGAAAATCGTGACTAGTACACACGCCCTGAGGTGGCATTTCGGGCGCCGGGGTTGAATTTCATGAGACTGCGTCTTCTCGACCGGCTCGGAGAGGCGTTCCGAAGAGTGGTCACATAAGCGGTTCTGATACCCGGCGGAAAGTTATGCCCATTTCTTCCGTAGAAGGGGGTCGGAGCAATCCGCAGGGGTGGCGAAATCGGCCATTTTCCGCGCGCACTCGTTTTTACGACGCGGGGAGGAGCTGTCGGGCGGCGTCGACGGCGACCTTCGACCGCCGAGAAGGGCCGATTCTGAAAAAATTTGACCTTCGACCTCAGAGGAGCCGCGTGATCCAGAGACGTCGCGGCAAAAAAATGCAAATCGCCGGCAGGAATCGAAATTTTGGTGGCCGAAACGATTGATTTTCGACTCGGAACGGCGTCCGATCGCCTCGGCTATCGACGGCGACGAGCGCCTCTGAGTGCCGATTCCAAAAAGTGGTCATATAGCGATTCCGATGCCCGGGCGGAAAGTTATGCCGTTTTAACCGAAGGCGTGTCGGAATCCGTGCGCATCGGGAGCCGCTGCCGCCGCCCTCCGGGTGCGGAATCCGGGCGCCGGACAGAAATCTCCGAGTCCACCCATGGCCGACCGGGTCGAGTGCCGATTCGGAATGGGGGACTCGCGGCGGTTCCGATCACCGGGCGAAAAATATCCACGTTTTACCGAAGGGTGCAAAATCGGTGTACTAGTACACACGCCCTGAGGTGGCATTTCGGGCGCCGGGTTGGAATTTCATGAGACTGCGTCTTCTCGACCGGCTCGGAGAGGCGATTCCGAAGAGTGGTCACATAAGCGGTTCTGATACCCGGGCGGAAAGTTATGCCCATTTCTTCCGTAGAAGGGGGTCGGAGCAATCCGTCAGGGTGGCGAAATCGGCCATTTTCGCGCGCACATATCGTTTACGACGCGGGGAGGAGCTGTCGGGCGGCGTCGACGGCGCCCTTCGACCGCCGAGAATGCCGATTCTGAAAAAAATGTGACCTTCGACCTCAGAGGAGCCGCGTGATCCAGGAGACGTCGCGGCAAAAAAATGCAAATCGCCGGCAGGAATCGAAATTTTGGTGGCCGAAACGATTGATTTTCGACTCGGAAACGGCGTCCGATCGCCTCGGCTATCGACGGCGACGAGCGCCTCTGAGTGCCGATTCCAAAAAGTGGTCATATAAGCGATTCCGATGCCCGGGGAAAGTTATGGCCGTTTTACCGAAGGCGTGTCGGAATCCGTGCGCATCGGGAGCCGCTGCCGCCCTCCGGGTGCGGAATCCGGGCGCCGACAGGAAAATCTCCGAGTCCAGCCCATGGCCGACCGGGTCGGAGTGCCGATTCGGAATTGGGACTCGCGGGCGTTCCGATCACCGGGCGAAGAAATATCCACGTTTTACCGAAGTGGTGCAAAATCGGTGTACTAGTACACACGCCCTGAGGTGGCATTTCGGGCGCCGGGGTTGGAATTTCATGAGACTGGCGTCTTCTCGACCGGCTCGGAGAGGCGATTCCGAAGAGTGGTCACATAAGCGGTTCTGATACCCGGGCGGAAAGTTATGCCCATTTCTTCCGTAGAAGGGGGTCGGAGCAATCCGTCAGGGGTGGCGAAATCGGCCATTTTCGCGCGCACTCGTTTACGACGCGGGGAGGAGCTGTCGGGCGGCGTCGACGGCGACCTTCGACCGCCGAGAAGGGCCGATTCTGAAAAAAATGTGACCTTCGACCTCAGAGGAGCCGCGTGATCCAGGAGACGTCGCGGCAAAAAAATGCAAATCGCCGGCAGGAATCGAAATTTTGGTGGCCGAAACGATTGATTTTCGACTCGGAAACGGCGTCCGATCGCCTCGGCTATCGACGGCGACGAGCGCCTCTGAGTGCCGATTCCAAAAAGTGGTCATATAAGCGATTCCGATGCCCGGCGGAAAGTTATGGCCGTTTTAACCGAAGGCGTGTCGGAATCCGTGCGCATCGGGAGCCGCTGCCGCCCTCCGGTGCGGAATCCGGGCGCCGGACAGGAAATCTCCGAGTCCAGCCCATGGCCGACCGGGTCGGAGTGCCGATTCGAATTGGGGACCTCGCGGCGGTTCCGATCACCGGCGAAGAAATATCCACGTTTTACCGAAGTGGTGCGAAAATCGGTGTACTAGTACACACGCCCTGAGTGGCATTTCGGGCGCCGGGTTGGAATTTCATGAGACTGGCGTCTTCTCGACCGCTCGGAGAGGCGATTCCGAAGAGTGGTCACATAAGCGGTTCTGATACCCGGGCGGAAAGTTATGCCCATTTCTTCCGTAGAAGGGGGTCGGAGCAATCCGTCAGGGTGGCGAAATCGGCCATTTTCGCGCCGCACTCGTTTACGACGCGGGGAGGAGCTGTCGGGCGGCGTCGACGGCGACCTTCGACCGCCGAGAAGGCCGATTCTGAAAAAATGTGACCTTCGACCTCAGAGGAGCCGCGTGATCCAGGAGACGTCGCGGCAAAAAATGCAAATCGCCGGCAGGAATCGAAATTTTGGTGGCCGAAACGATTGATTTTCGACTCGGAAACGGCGTCCGATCGCCTCGGCTATCGACGGCGACGAGCGCCTCTGAGTGCCGATTCCAAAAGTGGTCATATAAGCGATTCCGATGCCCGGCGGAAAGTTATGGCCGTTTTAACCGAAGGCGTGTCGGAATCCGTGCGCATCGGGAGCCGCTGCCGCCCTCCGGGTGCGGAATCCGGGCGCCGGACAGAAAATCTCCGAGTCCAGCCCATGGCCGACCGGGTCGGAGTGCCGATTCGGAATTGGGGACTCGCGGGCGGTTCCGATCACCGGCGAAAAATATCCACGTTTTACCGAAGTGGTGCAAAATCGGTGTACTAGTACACACGCCCTGAGGTGCATTTCGGGCGCCGGGGTGGAATTTCATGAGACTGGCGTCTTCTCGACCGGCTCGGAGAGGCGATTCCGAAGAGTGGTCACATAAGCGGTTCTGATACCCGGGCGGAAAGTTATGCCCATTTCTTCCGTAGAAGGGGTCGGAGCAATCCGTCAGGGGTGGCGAAATCGGCCATTTTCCCGCGCGCACCGTTTACGACGCGGGGAGGAGCTGTCGGGCGGCGTCGACGGCGACCTTCGACCGCCGAGAAGGGCCGATTCTGAAAAAAATGTGACCTTCGACCTCAGAGGAGCCGCGTGATCCAGGAGACGTCGCGGCAAAAAAATGCAAATCGCCGGCAGGAATCGAAATTTTGGTGGCCGAAACGATTGATTTTCGACTCGGAAACGGCGTCCGATCGCCTCGGCTATCGACGGCGACGAGCGCCTCTGAGTGCCGATTCCAAAAAGTGGTCATATAAGCGATTCCGATGCCCGGGCGGAAAGTTATGGCCGTTTTACCGAAGGCGTGTCGGAATCCGTGCGCATCGGGAGCCGCTGCCGCCCTCCGGGTGCGGAATCCGGGCGCCGGACAGAAATCTCCGAGTCCAGCCCATGGCCGACCGGGTCGGAGTGCCGATTCGGAATTGGGGACTCGCGGGCGGTTCCGATCACCGGGCGAAGAAATATCCACGTTTTACCGAAGTGGTGCGAAAATCGGTGTACTAGTACACACGCCCTGAGGTGGCATTTCGGGCGCCGGGGTTGGAATTTCATGAGACTGGCGTCTTCTCGACCGGCTCGGAGAGGCGATTCCGAAGAGTGGTCACATAAGCGGTTCTGATACCCGGCGGAAAGTTATGCCCATTTCTTCCGTAGAAGGGGTCGGAGCATCCGTCAGGGTGGCGAAATCGGCCATTTTCGCGCGCACCCTCGTTTACGACGCGGGGAGGAGCTGTCGGGCGGCGTCGACGGCGACCTTCGACCGCCGAGAAGGGCCGATTCTGAAAAAATGTGACCTTCGACCTCAGAGGAGCCGCGTGATCCAGGAGACGTCGCGGCAAAAAAATGCAAATCGCCGGCAGGAATCGAAATTTTGGTGGCCGAAACGATTGATTTTCGACTCGGAAACGGCGTCCGATCGCCTCGGCTATCGACGGCGACGAGCGCCTCTGAGTGCCGATTCCAAAAGTGGTCATATAAGCGATTCCGATGCCCGGGCGGAAAGTTATGGCCGTTTTTACCGAAGGCGTGTCGGAATCCGTGCGCATCGGGAGCCGCTGCCGCCCTCCGGGTGCGGAATCCGGGCGCCGGACAGGAAATCTCCGAGTCCAGCCCAGGGCCGACCGGGTCGGAGTGCCGATTCGGAATTGGGGCCTCGCGGGCGGTTCCGATCACCGGGCGAGGAAATATCCACGTTTTACCGAAGTGGTGCGAAAATCGGTGTACTAGTACACACGCCCTGAGGTGGCATTTCGGGCGCCGGGGTCGGAATTTCACGAGACTGGCGTCTTCTCGACCGGCTCGGAGAGGCGATTCCGAAGAGTGGTCACATAAGCGGTTCTGATACCCGGGCGGAAAGTTATGCCCATTTCTTCCGTAGAAGGGGGTCGGAGCAATCCGTCAGGGGTGGCGAAATCGGCCATTTTCGCGCGCACTCGTTTACGACGCGGGGAGGAGCTGTCGGGCCGCGTCGACGGCGACCTTCGACCGCCGAGAAGGGCCGATTCTGAAAAAAATGCGACCTTCGACCTCAGAGGAGCCGCGTGATCCAGGAGACGTCGCGGCAAAAAAATGCAAATCGCCGGCAGGAATCGAAATTTTGGTGGCCGAAACGATTGATTTTCGACTCGGAAACGGCGTCCGATCGCCTCGGCGATCGACGGCGACGAGCGCCTCTGAGTGCCGATTCCAAAAAGTGGTCATATAAGCGATTCCGATGCCCGGGCGGAAAGTTATGGCCGTTTTACCGAAGGCGTGTCGGAATCCGTGCGCATCGGGAGCCGCTGCCGCCCTCCGGGTGCGGAATCCGGGCGCCGACAGGAAATCTCCGAGTCCAGCCCTGGCCGACCGGGTCGGAGTGCCGATTCGGAATTGGGGACTCGCGGCGGTTCCGATCACCGGGCGAAGAAATATCCACGTTTTACCGAAGTGGTGCGAAAATCGGTGTACTAGTACACACGCCCTGAGGTGGCATTTCGGGCGCCGGGGTCGGAATTTCACGAGACTGGCGTCTTCTCGACCGGCTCGGAGAGGCGATTCCGAAGAGTGGTCACATAAGCGGTTCTGATACCCGCGGAAAGTTATGCCCATTTCTCCGTAGAAGGGGGTCGGAGCAATCCGTCAGGGTGGCGAAATCGGCCATTTTCGCGCGCACATCGATCGTTTACGACGCGGAGGAGCTGTCGGGCGGCGTCGACGGCGACCTTCGACCGCCGAGAAGGGCCGATTCTGAAAAAATGTGACCTTCGACCTCAGAGGAGCCGCGTGATCCAGGAGACGTCGCGGCAAAAAAATGCAAATCGCCGGCAGGAATCGAAATTTTGGTGGCCGAAACGATTGATTTTCGACTCGGAAACGGCGTCCGATCGCCTCGGCTATCGACGGCGACGAGCGCCTCTGAGTGCCGATTCCAAAAAGTGGTCATATAAGCGATTCCGTGCCCCGACAAGCGGAAGTTATGGCCGTTTTACCGAAGGCGTGTCGGAATCCGTGCGCATCGAGAGCCGCTGCCGCCCTCCGGGTGCGGAATCCGGGCGCCGGACAGAAAATCTCCGAGTCCAGCCCATGGCCGACCGGGTCGGAGTGCCGATTCGGAATTGGGGACTCGCGGGCGTTCCGATCACCGGGCGAAGAAATATCCACGTTTTACCGAAGTGGTGCAAAATCGGTGTACTAGTACACACGCCCTGAGGTGGCATTTCGGGCGCGGGGTTGGAATTTCATGAGACTGGCGTCTTCCTCGACCGGCTCGGAGAGGCGATTCCGAAGAGTGGTCACATAAGCGGTTCTGATACCCGGGCGGAAAGTTATGCCCATTTCTTCCGTAGATGGGGTCGGAGCAATCCGTCAGGGGTGGCGAAATCGGCCATTTTCGCGCGCCACTAGTCGTTTACGACGCGGGGAGGAGCTGTCGGCGGCGTCGACGGCGACCTTCGACCGCCGAGAAGGCCGATTCTGAAAAAATGTGACCTTCGACCTCAGAGGAGCCGCGTGATCCAGGAGACGTCGCGGCAAAAAAATGCAAATCGCCGGCAGGAATCGAAATTTTGGTGGCCGAAACGATTGATTTTCGACTCGAAACGGCGTCCGATCGCCTCGGCTATCGACGGCGACGAGCGCCTCTGAGTGCCGATTCCAAAAAGTGGTCATATAAGCGATTCCGATGCCCGGCGGAAAGTTATGGCCGTTTTACCGAAGGCGTGTCGGAATCCGTGCGCATCGGGAGCCGCTGCCGCCCTCCGGGTGCGGAATCCGGGCGCCGGACAGGAATCTCCGAGTCCAGCCCATGGCCGACCGGGTCGGAGTGCCGATTCGGAATTGGGGACTCGCGGGCGGTTCCGATCACCGGGCGAAGAAATATCCACGTTTTAACCGAAGTGGTGCAAAATCGGTGTACTAGTACACACGCCCTGAGGTGGCATTTCGGGCGCCGGTGTTGGAATTTCATGAGACTGGCGTCTTCTCGACCGCTCGAGAGGCGATTCCGAGAGTGGTCACATAAGCGTTCTGATACCCGGGCGAAAGTTATGCCCATTTCTTCCGTAGATGGGGGTCGAGCAATCCGTCAGGGTGGCAAATCGGCCATTTTTCCGCGCGCACTCGTTTACGACGCGGGGAGGAGCTGTCGGGCGGCGTCGTCGACGGCGACCTTCGACCGCCGAGAAGGGCCGATTCTGAAAAAATGTGACCTTCGACCTCAGAGGAGCCGCGTGATCCGGAGACGTCGCGGCAAAAAAATGCAAATCGCCGGCAGGAATCGAAATTTTGGTGGCCGAAACGATTGATTTTCGACTCGGAAACGGCGTCCGATCGCCTCGGCTATCGACGGCGACGAGCGCCTCTGAGTGCCGATTCCAAAAAGTGGTCATATAAGCGATTCCGATGCCCGGGCGGAAAGTTATGCCGTTTTACCGAAGGCGGTCGGAATCCGTGCGCATCGGGAGCCGCTGCCGCCCTCCGGGGCGGGATCCGGGCGCCGGACAGAAAATCTCCGAGTCCAGCCCACGGCCGACCGGGTCGGAGTGCCGATTCGGATTGGGGACTCGCGGGCGTTCGATCACCGGGCGAAGAAATATCCACGTTTTACCGAAGTGGTGCAAAAATCGGTGTACTAGTACACACGCCCTGAGGTGGCATTTCGGGCGCCGGGGTTGGAATTTCATGAGACTGGCGTTTCTTCCGACCGGCTCGGAGAGGCGATTCCGAAGAGTGGTCACATAAGCGGTTCTGATACCGGGCGGAAAGTATGCCCCATTTCTTCCGTAGATGGGGGTCGGAGCAATCCGTCAGGGGTGGCGAAATCGGCCATTTTCGCGCGCACCGTTTACGACGCGGGGAGGAGCTGTCGGGCGGCGTCGACGGCGACCTTCGACCGCCGAGAGGGCCGATTCTGAAAAAAAGTGACCTTCGACCTCAGAGGAGCCGCGTGATCCAGGAGACGTCGCGGCAAAAAAAATGCAAATCGCCGGCAGGAATCGAAATTTTGGTGGCCGAAACGATTGATTTTCGACTCGGAAACGGCGTCCGATCGCCTCGGCTATCGACGGCGACGAGCGCCTCTGAGTGCCGATTCCAAAAAGTGGTCATATAAGCGATTCCGATGCCCGGGCGGAAAGTTATGGCCGTTTACCGAAGGCTGTGTCGGAATCCGTGCGCATCGGGAGCCGCTGCCGCCCTCCGGGTGCGGAATCGGGCGCGCCGGACAGAAAATATCCGAGTCCAGCCCATGGCCGACCGGGTCGGAGTGCCGATTCGGAATTGGGGACTCGCGCGGGCGGTTCCGATCACGGGGCGAAGAAATATCCACGTTTTACCGAAGTGGTGCAAAAAAGGTGTGTACTAGTACACACGCCATGAGGTGGCATTTCGGCGCGGGGGGGTCGGAATTTCATCGAGACTGGCGTCTTCTCGACCGGCTCGGAGAGGCGATTCCGAAGAGTGGTCACATAAGCGGTTCTGATACCCGGGCGGAAAGTTATGCCCATTTCTTCCGTAGATGGGGGTCGGAGCAATCCGTCAGGGGGGCGAAATCGGCCATTTTCGCGCGCACTCGTTTACGACGCGGGGAGGAGCTGTCGGGCCGCGTCGGACGGCGACCTTCGACCGCCGAGAAGGGCCGATTCTGAAAAAAATGTGACCTTCGACCTCAGAGGAGCCGCGTGATCCAGGAACGTCGCGGCAAAAAAAATGCAAATCGCCGGCAGGAATCGAAATTTTGGTGGCCGAAACGATTGATTTTCGACTCGGAAACGGCGTCCGATCGCCTCGGCTATCGACGGCGACGAGCGCCTCTGAGTGCCGATTCCAAAAAGTGGTCATATAAGCGATTCCGATGCCCGGGCGGAAAGTTATGGCCGTTTACCGAAGGCGTGTCGGAATCCGTGCGCATCGGGAGCCGCTTGCCCTCCGGGTGCGGAATCCGGGCGCCGGACAGGAAATCTCCGAGTCCAGCCCATGGCCGACCGGGTCGGAGTGCCGATTCGGAATTGGGGACTCGGGGCGGTTCCGATCACCGGGCGAAGAAATATCACGTTTTACCGAAGTGGTGGCAAAAATCGGTGTATAGTACACACGCCCTGAGGTGGCATTTCGGGCGCGGGGTTGGAATTTCATGAGACTGGCGTCTTCTCGACCGGCTCGGAGAGGCGATTCGAAGAGTGGTCACATAAGCGGTTCTGATACCCGGGCGGAAAGTTATGCCATTTCTCCGTAGAAGGGGGTCGGAGCAATCCGTCAGGGGTGGCGAAATCGGCCATTTTCGCGCGCACTCGTTTACGACGCGGGGAGGAGCTGTCGGGCGCGTCGACGGCGACCTTCGACCGCCGAGAAGGGCCGATTCTGAAAAAAATGTGACCTTCGACCTCAGAGGAGCCGCGTGATCCAGGAGACGTCGCGGCAAAAAAAAAATGCAAATCGCAGGCCAGGAATCGAAATTTTGGTGGCCGAAACGATTGATTTTCGACTCGGAAACGGCGTCGATCGCCTCGGCTATCGACGGCGACGAGCGCCTCTGAGTGCCGATTCCAAAAAGTGGTCATATAAGCGATTCCGATGCCGGGCGGAAAGTATGGCCGTTTTACGAAGGCGTGTCGGAATCCGTGCGCATCGGAGCCGCTGACGCCTCGGTGCGGAATCCGGGCGCCGGACAGGAAATCTCCGAGTCCAGCCCATGGCCGACCGGGTCGGAGTGCCGATTCGGAATTGGGGACTCGCGGGCGGTTCCGATCACCGGGCGAAGAAATATCCACGTTTTACCGAAGTGGTGCAAAAATCGGTGTACTAGTACACACGCCCTGAGGTGGCATTTCGGGCGCCGGGGTTGGAATTTCATGAGACTGGCGTCTTCTCGACCGGCTCGGAGAGGCGATTCCGAAGAGTGGTCACATAAGCGGTTCTGATACCCGGGCGGAAAGTTATGCCCATTTCTTCCGTAGATGGGGGTCGGAGCAATCCGTCAGGGGTGGCGAAATCGGCCATTTTCGCGCGCACTCGTTTACGACGCGGGGAGGAGCTGTCGGGCGGCGTCGACGGCGACCTTCGACCGCCGAGAAGGGCCGATTCTGAAAAAAATGTGACCTTCGACCTCAGAGGAGCCGCGTGATCCAGGAGACGTCGCGGCAAAAAAATGCAAATCGCCGGCAGGAATCGAAATTTTGGTGGCCGAAACGATGTTTTCGACTCGGAAACGGCGTCCGATCGCCTCGGCTATCGACGGCGACGAGCGCCTCTGAGTGCCGATTCCAAAAAGTGGGATATAAGCGATTCCGATGCCCGGGCGGAAAGTTATGCCGTTTTACCGAAGGCGTGTCGGAATCCGTGCGCATCGGGGCCGCTGCCGCCCTCCGGGTGCGGAATCCGGGCGCGGACAGGAAATCTCCGAGTCCAGCATGGGCCGACCGGGTCGGAGTGCCGATTCGGAATTGGGGATCGCGGGCGGGGTTCCGATCACGGGCGAGGAAATATCCACGTTTACCGAAGTGGTGCGAAAAGGGTTGTACTAGTACACACGCCCTGAGGTGGCATTTCGGGCGCGGGGTTGGAATTTCACGAGACTGCGTCTTCTCGACGGCTCGGAGAGGCGATTCCGAAGAGTGGTCACAAAAGCGGTTCTGATACCCGGGCGGAAAGTTATGCCCATTTCTTCCGTAGAAGGGGGTCGGAGCAATCCGTCAGGGGTGGCGAAATCGGCCATGCCATTTCGCGCGCACTCGTTTACGACGCGGGGAGGAGCTGTCGGGCCGCGTCGCGGCGACCTTCGACCGCGAGAAGGGCCGATTCTGAAAAAAATGTGACCTTCGACCTCAGAGGAGCCGCGTGATCCAGGAGACGTCGCGGCAAAAAATGCAAATCGCCGGCAGGAATCGAAATTT
This sequence comes from Colocasia esculenta, assembly GCA_014218235.1. Lineage (NCBI taxonomy): Eukaryota > Viridiplantae > Streptophyta > Magnoliopsida > Alismatales > Araceae > Colocasia > Colocasia esculenta. The sequence continues at coordinate 8,382 of JACBKR010004398.1, read as the reverse complement.
TGGTGGCCGAAACGATTGATTTTCGACTCGGAAACGGCGTCCGATCGCCTCGGCTATCGACGGCGACGAGCGCCTCTGAGTGCCGATTCCAAAAAAGTGGTCTATAAGCGATTCGATGCCCGGGCGGAAAGTTATGGCCGTTTTACCGAAGGCGTGTCGGAATCCGTGCGCATCGGGAGCCGCTGCCGCCCTCCGGTGCGGAATCCGGGCGCCGGACAGGAAATCTCGAGTCCAGCCCAGGGACGACCGGGTCGGAGTGCCGATTCGGAATTGGGACTCGCGGGCGGTTCCACCGGGCGAGGAAATATCAGTTTTACCGAAGTGGTGCGAAAATCGGTGTACTAGTACACACGCCCTGAGGTGGCATTTCGGGCGCCGGGGTTGGAATTTCACGAGACTGGCGTCTTCTCGAACTGGGCTCGGAGAGGCGATTCCGAAGAGTGGTCACATAAGCGGTTCTGATACCCGGGCGGAAAGTTATGCCATTCTTCCGTAGAAGGGGGTCGGAGCAATCCGTCAGGGGTGGCGAAATCGGCCATTTTCGCGCGCACGTTTACGACGCGGGGAGGAGCTGTCGGGCCGCGTCGACGGCGACCTCGACCGCCGAGAAGGGCCGATTCTGAAAAAAATGCGACCTTCGACCTCAGAGGAGCCGCGTGATCCAGGAGACGTCGCGGCAAAAAAAATGCAAATCGCGGCAGGAATCGAAATTTTGGTGGCCGAAACGATTGATTTTCGACTCGGAAACGGCGTCCGATCGCCTCGGCGATCGACGGCGACGAGCGCTCTGAGTGCCGATTCCAAAAAGTGGTCATATAAGCGATTCCGATGCCCGGGCGGAAAGTTATGGCCGTTTACCGAAGGCGGTCGGAATCCGTGCGCATCGGGAGCCGCTGCCGCCCTCCGGTGCGGAATCCGGGCGCCGGACAGGAAATCTCCGAGTCCAGCCCATGGCCGCGGTCGGGAGTGCCGATTCGGAATTGGGGCCGCGGGGCGGTTCCGATCACCGGGCGAGAAATATCCACGTTTTACGAAGTGGTGCGAAAATCGGTGTACTAGTACACACGCCCTGAGGTGGCATTTCGGGCGCCGGGGTTGGAATTTCAGAGACTGGGCCGTTTCTCGACCGGCTCGGAGAGGCGATTCCGAAGAGTGGTCACATAAGCGGTTTTGATACCGGGGCGGAAAGTTATGCCCTTCTTCCGTAGAAGGGGGTCGGAGCAATCCGTCAGGGGTGGCGAAACGGCCATTTTCGCGCGCACTCGTTTACGACGCGGGGAGGAGCTCGGGGGGGCGCGGGTCGACGGCGACCTTCGACCGCCCGAGAAGGGCCGATTCTGAAAAAAATGGACCTTCGACCTCAGAGGAGCAGCCCGATCCAGGAGACGTCGCGGCAAAAAAAACAAATCGCCGGCAGGAATCGAAATTTGGTGGCCGAAACGATTGATTTTCGACTCGGAAACGGCGTCGATCGCCTCGGCGACGACGGCGACGAGCGCCTCTGAGTGCCGATTCCAAAAAGTGGTCATATAAGCGATTCCGATGCGGGCGGGAAAGTTATGGCCGTTTTTACCGAAGGCGTGTCGGAATCCGTGCGCATCGGGAGCCGCTGCCGCCCTCGGGTGCGGAATCGGGCGCCGGACAGGAAATCTCCGAGTCCAGCCAGGGCCGACCGGGTCGGAGTGCGATTCGGAATTGGGGCTCGCGGGCGGTTCCGATCACCGGGCGAGGAAATATCCACGTTTTACCGAAGTGGTGCGAAAAATCGGTGTACTAGTACACGCCCGGAGGGGGCTTTCGGGCGCCGGGGTCGGAATTTCACGAGACTGGCGTCTTCTCGACCGGCTCGGAGAGGCGATTCCGAAGAGTGGTCACATAAGCGTTCTGATACCCGGGCGGAAAGTTATGCCATTTCTTCCGTAGAAGGGGGTCGGAGCAATCCGTCAGGGGTGGCGAAATCGGCCATTTTCGCGCGCACTCGTTTACGACGCGGGGAGGAGCTGTCGGGCCGCGTCGACGGCGACCTTCGACCGCCGAGAAGGGCCGATTCTGAAAAAAATGCGACCTTCGACCTCAGAGGAGCCGCGTGATCCAGGAGACGTCGCGGCAAAAAAATGCAAATCGCCGGCAGGAATCGAAATTTTGGTGGCCGAAACGATTGATTTTCGACTCGGAAACGGCGTCCGATCGCCTCGGCTATCGACGGCGACGAGCGCCTCTGAGTGCCGATTCCAAAAAGTGGTATATAAGCGATTCCGATGCCGGGCGGAAAGTTATGGCCGTTTTACCGAAGGCGGTCGGAATCCGTGCGCATCGGGAGCCGCTGCCGCCCTCCGGGTGCGGAATCCGGGCGCCGGACAGGAAATCTCCGAGTCCAGCCCATGGCCGACCGGGTCGGAGTGCCGATTCGGAATTGGGGGACTCGCGGGCGGTTCCGATCACCGGGCGAGAAAATATCCACGTTTTACCGAAGTGGTGCGAAATCGGTGTACTAGTACACACGCCCTGAGGTGGCATTTCGGGCGCGGGGTTGGAATTTCATGAGACTGGCGTCTTCTCGACGGCTCGGAGAGGCGATTCGAAGAGTGGTCACATAAGCGGTTCTGATACCCGGGCGGAAAGTTATGCCCATTTCTTCCGTAGAAGGGGGTCGGAGCAATCCGTCAGGGGTGGCGAAATCGGCCATTTCGCGCGCACTCGTTTACGACGCGGGGGGAGGAGCTGTCGGGCGGCGTCGACGGCGACCTTCGACCGCCGGAGAGGGGCCGATTCTGAAAAAAAATGCGACCTTCGACCTCAGAGGAGCCGCGTGATCCAGGAGACGTCGCGAAAAAAAAATGCAAATCGCCGGCAGGAATCGAAATTTTGGTGGCCGAAATGATTGATTTTCGACTCGGAAACGGCGTCCGATCGCCTCGGCGATTGACGGCGACGAGCGCCTCTGAGTGCCGATTCCAAAAAGTGGTCATATAAGCGATTCCGATGCCCGGGCGGAAAGTTATGGCCGTTTACCGAAGGCGTGTCGGAATCCGTGCGCATCGGGAGCCGCTGCCGCCCTGGGTGCGGAATCGGGCGCCGGACAGAAAATCTAGAGTCCAGCCCAGGCCGACCGGGTCGGAGTGCCGATTCGGAATTGGGCCTCGCGGGCGGTTCCGATCACCGGGCGAGGAAATATCCCGTTTTACCGAAGTGGTGCGAAAATCGGTGTACTAGTACACACGCCCTGAGGTGGCATTTCGGGCGCCGGGGTGGAATTTCGAGATGGCGTCTTCTCGACCGGCTCGGAGAGCGATTCCGAAGAGTGGTCACATAAGCGGTCTGATACCGGGCGGGAAGTTATGCCATTTCTTCCGTAGAAGGGGGTCGGAGCAATCCGTCAGGGGTGGCGAAATCGGCCATTTTCGCGCGCACTCGTTTACGACGCGGGGAGGAGCTGTCGGGCCGCGTCGACGGCGACCTTCGACCGTCGAGAAGGGCCGATTCTGAAAAAAATGCGACCTTCGACCTCAGAGGAGCCGCGTGATCCAGGAGACGTCGCGGCAAAAAAATGCAAATCGCCGGCAGGAATCGAAATTTTGGTGGCCGAAACGATTGATTTTCGACTCGGAAACGGCGTGATCGCCTGGCTGCGACGGCGACGAGCGCCTCTGAGTGCCGATTCCAAAAAGTGGTCATATAAGCGATTCCGATGCCCGGGCGGAAAGTTATGGCCGTTTTACGAAGGCGTGTCGGAATCCGTGCGCATCGGGAGCCGCTGCCGCCCTCCGGGTGCGGAATCGGGCGCCGGAAGGAAATCTCCGAGTCCAGCCCAGGGCCGACCGGGTCGGAGTGCCGATTCGGAATTGGGGACTCGCGGGCGGTTCCGATCACCGGGCGAGGAAATATCCACGTTTTACCGAAGTGGTGCGAAAATCGGGTACTAGTACACACGCCCTGAGGTGGCATTCGGGCGCCGGGGTGGAATTTCGAGACTGGCGTCTTCTCGACGGCTCGGAGAGGCGATTCCGAAGAGTGGTCACATAAGCGGTTCTGATACCCGGGCGGAAAGTTATGCCCATTTCTCCGTAGAAGGGGGTCGGAGCAATCCGTCAGGGGTGGCGAAATCGGCCATTTTCGCGCGCAACGTTTACGACGCGGGGAGGAGCTGTCGGGCGGCGTCGACGGCGACCTTCGACCGCCGAGAAGGGCCGATTCTGAAAAAAATGCGACCTTCGACCTCAGAGGAGCCGCGTGATCCAGGAGACGTCGCGGCAAAAAAATGCAAATCGCCGGCAGGAATCGAAATTTTGGTGGCCGAAACGATTGATTTTCGACTCGGAAACGGCGTCCGATCGCCTCGGCGATCGACGGCGACGAGCGCCTCTGAGTGCCGATTCCAAAAAGTGGTCATATAAGCGATTCCGATGCCCGGGCGGAAAGTTATGGCCGTTTTACCGAAGGCGTGTCGGAATCCGTGCGCATCGGGAGCCGCTGCCGCCCTCCGGGTGCGGAATCCGGGCGCCGGACAGGAAATCTCCGAGTCCAGCCCAGGGCCGACCGGGTCGGAGTGCCGATTCGGAATTGGGGCCTCGCGGGCGGTTCCGATCACCGGGCGAGGAAATATCCACGTTTTACCGAAGTGGTGCGAAAATCGGTGTACTAGTACACACGCCCTGAGGTGGCATTTCGGGCGCCGGGGTCGGAATTTCACGAGACTGGCGTCTTCTCGACCGGCTCGGAGAGAGGCGATTCCGAAGAGTGGTCACAAAGCGGTTCTGATACCCGGGCGGAAAGTTATGCCCATTTCTTCCGTAGAAGGGGTCGGAGCAATCCGTCAGGGTGGCGAAATCGGCCATTTTCGCGCCACTCGTTTACGAGCGGGGAGGAGCTGTCGGGCGGCGTCGACGGCGACCTTCGACCGCCGAGAAGAGGCCGATTCTGAAAAAAAGCGACCTTGACCTCAGAGGAGCCGCGTGATCCAGGAGACGTCGCGGCAAAAAAATGCAAATCGACGGCAGGAATCGAAATTTGGTGGCCGAAACGATTGATTTTCGACTCGGAAACGGCGTCGATCGCCTCGGCGATCGACGGCGACGAGCGCCTTGAGTGCCGATTCCAAAAAGTGGTCATATAAGCGATTCCGATGCCCGGGCGGAAAGTTATGGCGTTTTTTACCGAAGGCGTGTCGGAATCGTGCGCATCGGGAGCCGCTGCCGCCCTCCGGGTGCGGAATCCGGGCGCCGACAGGAAATCTCCGAGTCAAGCCCAGGCCGACCGGGTCGGAGTGCCGATTCGGAATGGGGACTCGCGGGCGGTTCCGATCACAGGGCGAGAGAAATATCCCGTTTTACCGAAGTGTGCGAAATCGGTGTACTAGTACACACGCCCTGAGGTGGCATTTCGGGCGCCGGGTTGGAATTTCACGAGACTGGCGTCTTCTCGACCGGCTCGGAGAGGCGATTCCGAAGAGTGGTCACATAAGCGGTTTGATACCCGGGCGGAAAGTTATGCCCATTTCTTCCGTAGAAGGGGGTCGGAGCAATCCGTCAGGGGTGGCGAAATCGGCCATTTTCGCGCGCACTCGTTTACGACGCGGGGAGGAGTGTCGGGCCGCGTCGACGGCGACCTTCGACCGCCGAGAAGGGCCGATTCTGAAAAAAATGTGACCTTCGACCTCAGAGGAGCCGCCGTGATCCAGGAGACGGCGCGGCAAAAAATGCAAAATCGCCGGCAGGAATCGAAATTTTGGTGGCCGAAACGATTGATTTCGACTCGGAAACGCGTCCGATCGCCTCGGCGATCGACGGCGACGAGCGCCTCTGAGTGCCGATTCCAAAAAAGTGGTCATATAAGCGATTGATGCCAGGGCGGGAAAGTTATGGGTTTTCCGAAGGCGTGTCGGAATCCGTGCGCATCGGGAGCCGCTGCCGCCCTCCGGGTGCGGAATCCGGGCGCCGGACAGGAAATCTCCGAGTCCAGCCCAGGCCGACCGGGTCGGAGTGCCGATTCGGAATTGGGCCTCGCGGGCGGGTTCCGATCACCGGGCGAGGAATATCCACGTTTACCGAAGTGGTGCGCAAAATCGGTGTACTAGTACACACGCCTGAGGTGGCATTTCGGGCGCCGGCGGCGAATTTCACGAGTTGCCGTCTTCTCGACCGGCTCGGAGAGGCGATTCCGAAGAGTGGTCAATAAGCGGTTTCTGATACCGGGCGGAAAGTTATGCCATTCTTCCGTGAGAGGGGGGTCGGAGCAATCCGTCAGGGGTGGCGAAATCGGCCATTTTGCGCGCACTCGTTTACGACGCGGGGAGGAGCTGTCGGGCCGCGTCGACGGCGACCTTCGACCGCCGAGAAGGGCCGATTCTGAAAAAATGCGACCTTCGACATCAGAGGAGCCGCGTGATCCAGGAGACGTCGCGGCAAAAAAACTGCAAATCGCCGGCAGGAATCGAAATTTTGGTGGCCGAAACGATTGATTTCGCTCGGAACGGGTCCGATCGCCTCGGCATCGACGGCGACGAGCGCCTCTGAGTGCCGATTCCAAAGGGGTCATATAAGCGATTCCGATGCCCGGGCGGAAAGTTATGGCCGTTTTACGAAGGCGTGTCGGAATCCGTGCGCATCGGGAGCCGCTGCGCCCTCCGGTGTGCGGAATCCGGGCGCCGGACAGGAAATCTCCGAGTCCAGCCAGGGCCGACGGGGTCGGAGTGGGATTCGGAATTGGGGCCTCGCGGGCGGTTCGATCACGGGCGAGGAAATATCCACGTTTTACCGAAGTGGTGCGAAAATCGGGTTGTACTAGTACACCCGCCCTGAGGTGGCATTTGGGGCCGGGGTCGGAATTTCACGAGATTGCCGTCTTCCGACCGGCTCGGAGAGGCGATTCCGAAGAAGAGTGGACATAAGCGGTTCGATACCCGGGCGGAAAGTTATGGCCATTTCTTCCGTAGATGGGGGGTCGGAGCAATCCGTCAGGGGTGGCGAAATAAACTTTAGCACGCGCGCACTCGTTACGACGCGGGGAGGAGCTGCGGGCGGCGTCGACGGCGACCTTCGACCGCCGAGAAGGGCCGATTCTGAAAAAAATGGGACCTTCGACCTCAGAGGAGCCGCGTGATCCAGGAGAGACGCGGCAAAAAAAATGCCAAATCGCCGGCAGGAATCGAAATTTGGTGGCCGAAACGATTGATTTTCGATACGGAAACGGCGCGATCGATCGGCGATCGACGGCGACGAGCGCCTCTGAGTGCCGATTTCAAAAAAGTGGTCATATAAGCGATTCCGATGCCCGGGCGGAAAGTTATGGCCGTTTGACCGAAGGGTGTCGGAAGCCGTGCGCATCGGGAGCCGCTGCCGCCCTGGGGTGCGGAATCCGGGCGCGGACAGGAAATCTCCGAGTCCAGCCCAGGCCGGACGGGTCGGAGTGCCGATTCGGAATTGGGCTCGCGGGCGGTTCCGATCACCGGGCGAGGAAATATCCACGTTTTACCGAAGTGGTGCGAAAATCGGTGTACTAGTACACACGCCCTGAGGTGGCATTTCGGGCGCCGGGGTCGAAATCACGAGATGCCGGTCTTCTCGACCGGCTCGGAGAGGCGATTCCGAAGAGTGGTCACATAAGCGTTCTGATACCGGGCGGAAAGTTATGCATTCTTCCGTAGGGGGGTCGGAGCAATCCGTCAGGGGGGTGGCGAAATCGGCCATTTCGCGCGACTCGTTTACGACGCGGGGAGGAGCTGTCGGGCCGCGTCGACGGGCGACTTCGACCGCCGAGAAGGGCGATTCTGAAAAAAAATGCGACCTTCGACTCAGAGGAGCCGCGTGATCAGGAGACGTCGCGGCAAAAAAATGCAATCGCCGGCAGGAATCGAAATTTGTTGGCCGAAACGATGATTTTCGCTCGGAAACGGCGTCCGGATCGATCGGCGATCGACGGCGACGAGCGCCTCTGAGTGCCGATTCCAAAAAGTGGTCACAAGCGATTCGATGCCCGGGCGGAAAAGTATGGCGTTTTACCGAAGGAGGTGTCGGAATCGTGTGCGCTCGGGGGCGCTGTGCCGCCCTCCGGGTGCGGAATCGGGCGCGGACAGGAAATCTCGAGGCCAGCCAGGGGCGACCGGGTCGGGAGTGCCGATTCGGAATTGGGGCCTCGCGGGCGGTTCCGACATCCGGGCGAGGAATATCCACGTTTTACCGAAGTGGTGCGAATCGGTTGTACTAGTACACACGCCCTGAGGTGGCAAGTTCGGGCGGCGGGGTCGAAATTCACGAGATTGCCGTTCTCGACCGGGCTCGGAGAGGGCGATTGAAGAGTGGTCACATAAGCGGTTCTGATACCGGGCGGAAAGTTATGCCAATTTCTTCCGTAGAAGGGGGTCGGAGCAATCGTCAGGGGGTGGCG
>JACBKR010004397.1:0-24053 GCA_014218235.1 Colocasia esculenta | reverse complement strand
TTCTTGCAGAAAAATATGGGCCAGAAATAATGACCTTATAGCAGAGGAATAATATCCTCAAACTATCAAATATCCCCACAAAAAAGTATGATGTTTATTAGAAAGCAATCCACTCCAAGTCTTGTTGCTCTTACCTGAATTTAGATGATTTCCAAGATGATGAGGGGTGAGCCTCTAATGGATATGATTAATCTACTAATGAAGGACTGGTCCTAACCATCTCAATGTTTAAGGTATGCCTTTCTAATTTCCATATTTTTTTCAAAAAATTAAATGTTTTGAATGAAAAACAAAGCAGATTCAGTCCAAGTTAGGATTCCCAGATCAGCTGGATAGGCCAGGGTTGGATCAGATAATTGACCCAGATTGGACCCTAGCTAGCCAGCTCATGCCAGTGCTGTGGTGATCAGTGTGACATTGCTTCCATAAGACAAATGGAAAACAAAGGCAGAATGCCATTCACAGACTTTCTGAATTATTATGTACTGGGGTTAACTCCTCCTTTTTGTCTGTGAGGAGTTAGGGAGCACATCGGTTTGATGTGTGTCTTCTTTTTGTAAAGGGCTTTTGGCTGTCCTCCACACTTGTACATTCTCTCTTTTCTAATATACTTAGTGGTACAACCCACTTTTCCAAAAAAAAAAAAACTCATCTGCAGACTCAAGGTTAACGGAGTTCATTGTCAACAGTTAATGAATTGGGTATCCGAGTGGCAGAGAGTGAGAAACAGGGATAGAAAAGGAGTGAATGAATATGATGGAGGGAGTTGTCATGTGTGTCAAGCAGGGTTTACCGTGGCGGATCGAATCGGTCAGATTCGTTGTCGTGTCATGTGTGTCAAGCAGGGTTTGCTGTGGCAGATCGAATCGATCTGATTCGGCCGAATCGGATCGAATCAGGAGAAACCCTTCTCCCGATTTGCCCGATTCCCATCCGAATCGGCCCACTTCAGGCGAATCGTGGCGGATCAGAAAAAACCAGATTCGCCCCGATTCCCTGATGCGGCAAACCCTGGTGTCAAGTGAGAGAGAGATGAGAATAAGTAGAGAGAAAAAAGATTGGTGGGTTGAAGGCTGAAGCCAATGGATGTAAGCACATGGATAGAGGAGAGAGTACAAAGAAAGTTCATTGGGAGCAAATATGGACAAAATTAGTGAAAAAGGATAATATATGACTAAGAACATAGGATTTTTAAACCACCGTTCTAAAAGAATAGTTATAAAATTCAATGAGGTCATGGATGATTTGTTTGGAGCACATTGCTTGGTTCATTAAGCTTTTCCAAATAATCTAACTAAAGAGTCACATGAGAGAAGGTGAAATTGTAAAGTGTACGCCTTAATATTCAGTCACAAATCTGTATTGCATTATGACTCATAGTCTCACAGTCTCTGAAACCAATCAAACTCCAACTTGTCTGGCTTGGTTTGCATTGATTAGCTAAGACACTAACATGATTATGCGAATATACATAGGAGGGTTAATGACCTATTTAGGTCATGCGCTTGCAAATACCAGGCATTGCAGGGGAAGGAACATCACTTGGACATAATCTACTGTGATGGAGTGAGAACGGATTGAAAGGAAAGTGTGAAATTCAGTCATACATAATGATCAGTTGTGTTTTCCTAGGATGTTGCTAAACTCAAATTTCTGAATATAGGGCAAACAGTTGAACAATGAAAATAGATGGCGAGTGCCTGATCGAATTGATCATGTCATGATGTCATGTAGGAACAAAGTTCAAATCTCTCTGTTAGGATGCCTCAGCTGCATACATCACTGAACTTCCGCTTGACACATATGGTAATGATAAACGGCTTGTCTCGCCGTGATCTTATCTTGGATTCTCAATACTGCTATCACTCCATCCCCAGAGAGGCAGAGAACCCATGGCTGTCTCGGCTATGCTACCGGGTCTCTTTATATTGGGGGTATCAAGCATTATGAATCTCAGTGTCTGTTCCTTTCTTGTTTCTTCTCTACTTTTTGTTCCTGGGGTGCTTTGTAAAGGATTACTTTGCTTTCCAAAAAACTCATCGTGCAGTATAAAATACTAAAATGCACAAAAAATATAGCCACAAATAAATGATGCAACATCTAGCGGAGCATAACCCTACAAAACTTGGCGTCTCTTCAGAAAAAAATTGTCCTGTTCATGTGCTTCTGAACCAAAATACATATTGTGCTTTAAAATACATAATGAAAAAACAAGAGAGTATATTCAAAATAGAACCTTGGATGCAACCAACGCAGCGAGCTGTCTCTGTTCGAATTCTTCATCCTCATACAAGCTCTCACTACATCAAAGGAAGAAGGAAATTAGAAAATAGGTAGTTGACAGAGCCCATCAGGATCCTTCAGCGATACCATAAAAATTAAAACCTAATTAAGACCAAACTCCTCAATCCTCAGTAAAACGGATCCTATGAACATAACAATATTTTCTACTTGCCCCTGTTCACGATCCGAATAGGGGCATTAACGAAATTCATGATTCAACTAGACCTAAACAAACTACGGCGATAGAGATTCTCCTCCCCGCCAGACTAGGAACCACTAAAACCCCAGGAAACTGATACCAACACAATGCGGGCCGCGAAAACCCTACAAAGTTCTCTTTTTTCCACCTGTCGGAAAGAGAGCACACTCTATGGAGTGGAGACCCAGAGAAAGGATAGAGCCGGGAGGGGCGAAGTGACGGCGGGGAGGAGCACGTCTTCACTGACATGGTGGGGACGCTGGTGGAGATCTCCGGCCAGAAAAGGTGCATGAGCGAGTTGAGGTTGCCGAGGGCGTGCAGCTTCAGCGCCGGGTGCGGCTCGCTGAGCATCGCCAGCAGCCCGCTGGCCGAGCTCGGCGCCGCGATCGTTGCCGCCGCCGCCATCCCCTCACTCTGTCCCTCCCCCCTCTGCCCTCCTCTCCGCCTCTTCCCCGCTGCACCCGCCTCCGATGGATCGAACGCAAGAGGGGCCGCACAGCTCCTCCTTCACGTCCAACCACCCAATTCTACCCACAAACCAGCGCCTTCGTCGTCTTCTCCGAGCTCCCCCACCCTCTCTTCCCCCCGACTTGCCCCCTCTGCAAGCAAGTTTAGAGAGATTTGCTATCTATGCTCGAGAAGGTGAATAGGAGTTTATATTTTATAATATATTTTTTGGTAAATTAATTAGAAATTCCTGTAATAAAACTTAAGTAACATGTGATAATATTTACTGTAATAAGTTACAGCTCTGTTAAGGACTAATAAATAAGTCAAAAATTTGATAGGAACTCCAAATTAATTTATCCTATATTTTTTTATCATAGCGTCTCACATTCGAAATATCTCTTTTTTAATGTTTAATTTACGAATAAATAACCAACATATTAAAAAGAAATACAAATTTATAGTCTCATTCGTTATCTAATGTTGTATATTTCACTTAAATTGCCTGAAATTGAGATGAAAAAACCCCAATTTTTATTTTTTAATAGAAATAAAATTATTTAATATTTTATAAGAGATCTCTATTTAAAATTATTTGAATTTTGTGTGTGTTCAATATATAATATTTTAACTTATATTAATTATAAAATCTGTTTATTCAAATTCTATGACATTTCTATAGTACGGTCATAGAACTAGTTGCTATCTGTACGGAACTAGGAATGTATACTTTATAATAGTACTTTTTTTAATCATAACGTGTCACATTCAAAATATCTCTTTTTTAAAGTTTAATTTACGAATAAACAGCCAACATATTAAAAAAATACAAAAATATAATCTTTTAGTGGTGTGTATTTGTTACCAAATGTTGTAGATTTCATTTAAATTACCAAGATTGAGATGAAAAATCCCAAGTTTTTTTTTCTATTTTTATTGTTCTCCTCACTTTAAAAATTCTGTGTGGGCAAATACGATATTTCACAGATTTTTTTTCCAATATGTTTTATATTAAAAAGTCCTTAATGGGCTCTCATGACAAGTCATTGCATCCACCGGGCCTGCTTTCCGGCCCTAACCCATTTACAGAAGGGAAGTCCATTTTCTTACGTTTGGGGATGTTTGGGGATTTGGGCCCACTTCCCAAGTCTCACAGGCTTACAAACTAAAATTTTGTAGATTTGGTACTTAAAGAGTGGCTCAGTAGTTAAAGCCCTTTTATCATATAGTCTCACAGGCTATTTGCATAAATAATATAATTTTCTACAAACTAAAGTTTTGTGGATTTGACATTCAGAGGGTCCTCTCAGTAGTTACCTTTTATTGTATAATCTCACATGCCATGTGCATAAACAATATAATTTTCTACAAAGTAAAGTCTTGTAAATTTGATATGCAAAGAGTTGCTCAGTAGTGAAGATCCTTTTATCATATATTTATACTGACCTAAATTCAAAACCCACCTCCACATTATGTACCCACAAAAAAATAAAAAACTTTGTAGATGTGCCAAGTTATCTTGCAAATTTACCATCTGAGGGGACCTTTGATGGTCAAATAAGATAAGTTCAGATAGAAAAACTCAAGTTTTTTGACGTTTTTGTTTTGTGTACAAAACTCTTATTTCATAGGGACAATAAAGCCCCATAAAATATTAGAATAAGTTATCAGACTCTTATTCCAAATAGCTTACATTTTTTGTATCCGACTTATTCAAGCAGATTAATGTATTAATCAGCTTATTACTTTGAAGAATTAAAAAATTAAAACCATGGGGAGCAGACTTCGTTGTCATGGGCCTCATGCCCATGTTCTCTAATGGGTCAAAAAAGGACAGCCCAATTGAGGTGAGGCCCATTTAACTTTGTGTGGCTTCACCGCTTCTGTTGTTTGACTAGGGTTAGATGTCTTGAAGAGAAAAATAAAAAAGAAAGTTATGAGACATATAATCTCATGATAAAATACAAATCCAATCTAAGTAAATATAATTACTCTTTTGCAAATGAATCCTTTTTGTTGAATGATATAAAAATGGAGTTGGCTTTAATGTTTTTTTTTAATATTCTTTTATTTTTTTATAGTTCAGGGTTTCAAACAAATGAGACCTTAGTTATATATCAAGTGTGAGGACAACTTGCAAGTGGCCACCCAATGGACTGTCATCTCACTAAGAAAGAGAGGTAAGGAGGAACAAACAAGAGATTCTAGTGGCATCAATTGATCACATCAGATGAAGTTAATGTCTCATGTTGAGTGGGGTAAGATAGACATGTGTTTCAAGTCTGCATTGTCATCCTTCATCTAAATAGGTACATGTCATGGGAGAGTTGACAAAAGCAGAAACTAAAAGGAAGCTTAAGCACCTGTTGACTTACTCATGGAATTAGAGAGAGAGAGAGAGAGAGAGAGAGTATCTAGGAACTATAACTCTTCTACTATGGCATGCATCTATAACTCCTCATAATCTCTAGTTATATAACTCTTCTAGTATGGCATGTATCTATATATAACTCCTTATAATCTCAAGTTATTTAGTGAAACATCTCATACAAAACCCTTGAAAAGGGTGTTTATCAAATAAACAAATTAATGACTGTGAGGAGTTTTAAAATAAATGTCCAGATCTGAGGGCTAGCCATTAAATACAAATCCCCAAAAAAGCACCGAAAAAAGAGAAAGCCCTTGTGATTCTGTACAAATTGATCAAACATATTCCCTACATTCTTATCCATCTACAACACTCTGTCACCTTCTTTGTTAATAGAAAAAGTAATATTTGCTGCACACGAAGGGGTGCTAAATGGTGAAGTAGCATGCACACTTGTATATGATTGGTTGATATTGAGTCAACAAAAATATGAAACAAGACATACTTTTATTAAAAAAAGACAAATTAAGGAAGCCTACTAGCATACTTGTCTCACTTCTTATGATCAATTTGAACTAACAACGTAGAGGTGCATCTGACATCTTATACAACACCTTCCCCATATACACCTACATATGGGGCAATAGTACTCCATGGAAAGATAACATACACACACACATGCTTGCCCACATGTTTCTTTTGGATAAGGTCAAAAGGCCTCATTCGGTGCATCCACTCAAGGCCCATGGATATTGGACACCACTGCACACATGTTTCTTTTGGATAAGGTCAAAAGGCCTCATTCGGTGCATCCACTCAAGGCCCATGGATATTGGACACCACTGCACAACTGCATCCTGGCGTCATTCTGACCTTTGATGAAGAGAACCCATATTTTATTTCCCCCATTCTTGTCAATATAGCACATGATCTTGGAGAATCCTTAGTGTTTCTCTCTTTCTTTCACTAGCTTCTTGTGTGGGTGAGTGAAAAGAGATGGGTGAATTGGGGCCATGGAAGCTAATTAGTAGGAGAATCCAACTGCTCACAGTGGAGAAGGCCATCCCAGATGTGCCTCTATCCGTCCTGAGCTTGGAGACATTCTTGTGGGGTTTTTCTGTAGCTTGGTGGCTTCATATCTTTAGGAGATGCTAATCCATTCAGACACAACAAGCACACCATGCCAATTGCCAACAACCCAAGAAGGATGGAATGGGATGTGCTTATGTGGGGGTGGTGGGTTCCCTCTTTTCTCTTGTTCCAGGATATGTACAAATTCAAACACTCTCTCCATCATTTCATATGATTAGTGGATTTTTCTTTGCTCAATTTTGTGACTAAGATTGTTCGTCTATGTTGTCGCTTAGATCTATATTGAAAATGTATGAACGTTTCACGGTCTTATATATGTAGAGGATTCTCTCAACTTAACACCTAAGTTTTAGATCAGAGTTCGATCAGACCTTTAACATAGCATTAGAGTGGATTTACTTATTAGATTGTCTATAGGAGTTTTCGCTTATATATATAAAAGATTTCCTCATCTGATCCTAAGTTTTGAGTTAGAGTACGAATCTTTAACAATCTATGTAGACAACTATTCTAAATTTGGATGTGTCATCATATATTAGCATAAGTCCCTTTGTTTTAACAAATTTTACTACCTGTGAGAAGCACTAGAACATTGGGTCATGCGGACCCATAAACTAAATTCTCCTCTTACTCATGACCACTAAAAGATGGAACTTGAATGTAGGATATTTTGGAAGAAAAGGTGCGGTGCCGACTGAGCCAAATTGCATTGGTCAGTGGTGGGTTCCAATTTAGGCCAATTGGGTCCTCCATCTCTTCTTCTCTTGTGTTGAATGCTTCATGGGTGGATGTGGGTCACTAAGTAAAAGCAGCTTTTGCGGGGGGTGGGGGAGGGGGGGAGAGAACTATCTTAGATCCTTCCTTGTCCCATGTAATTGCAATTTTTTTTGCAAAGGGTCCACGCAAACCAGTCCCATGAAAGAGTACTCCACATCAAAGGTGGGTGGAGAGAGAGAGAGAGAGGAAAGTGCCTATCTAGGGCCCTGTGTGGGGCTTGGAAGAGTGTGGTTTGGGTCAGCTTCTCATGAGCTGGCTCCCCTTTTGTGTTGATCATCTAGGGGATGAATGGGACTAATTAAGCTTTGCATTCACTTTTTTTTTTTTTTTTTTCGAGGAACCCCCGTTCCGTGTGGTTTTGTGGGTTCAAAGATTGGTATTCGTGAACTCCAAGATCAGGACTTGACAGCCCCTACTTTTCGTGTACATGTATTACTCTTACCCCACTTGACTGAAAAAACTTCGGATCTACATACCTCGAGAATTACATGTAGATCAGGTAAGTCTCTCCTAAAAATCGAACTCGAGACCTCCTACTTTTAAACAAGAATTCTAAACGATTAACTCAACCGGGGTCCTCACTTTGCATTCACTTCATTTCTTGGGCAATCTACCAGTATTTCTATCATATAAAAAATAACTACATAGATATACATGTATGTGTGTGAAAGAGATCGAGGACCCACTTTGTCGAATAGTGAGCTTGAGTTCTTCTTTTCTCCAAGCAAATGAGGTGGGCGCAATGTGGACATGGATTGGAGATGTGGTCACAGTAATCAAACTTGACATGGGTTGCACATGGAGCATGAAAGGATTGGTGGGTTTTGGAGCTTTCTGAGATCCACTCTTTTGTGTGTGTGGGTAGGTGGTGATAGCATTCAGCCTTTCCACACACACAATATTTGGCGAATCTAATGTTGGGTGTGGTGGAGAAAAGGGAACATGTCATCAGCATTATGTGACTACCATTAATTATTCATGCAAATACATATGTAAAGAGGCATACCCATGTTTAATTAAAAGTTTTTTTTTAATAACGAGAAATCTAGCGTAATAGTTTAGAACTCAATACTTAACACCAAGAGGTAAAGAATTTGAAAGAGTATATTATGAGAGACATCAAATAATCTCCCACCATGGAAGTGGAAACAATCGAACCCACCACCCACCTTTTAGGTGGGAGATGAATTATCAATTCTCCCACACCCGCCCCCCTATATTTGATTAAAGTTAATTAGCTTGTAGAAATTAATTTATACCCTATTGGGAACCAAAATTATCCAAATTGGAACCCCCCATTCATGCATATTGTTCTTGTTCCACACATCCTTTTTGTTCCACATTCTTGGATCACCCAACCAGACAATGCCCATGCCCAGAGCCGCAGGGAACGGGTCTGACCTTGAGGAGGCATCTCCCCCACCAGTCGTCCTCCTTTGTCAAGTCACCTGAAAACGTATGGAATTAGATAAACCCTAGAATATTGAAGTGGTCATCGATCAGGGACTAAGAAACAAGGGTGGTTTCTTGATTCTTGTCTGGTAATTAAAAGAGTGACTTGGGAGGAGGAGGAGTACTGTAGAGATCTTTAATTAACAAGCTTGTACTGTTGCCTGTAAGATCATTGGAGAAGAAACTTAAGGTCATGATTAAGTTCCTATTAGGATGTGTGTGATTAGCACTGGCCCAAGTTCAGATCTTTCTTTCTTCCGGAAAACGACCCCAAAACCCAAAGTTGATCAGATTTACGTACGTAGGGAAGCATGCATGCATCCATTTCAACAGAAGAGAAACAATAATATTGCTAATGCATGCTTCCCAACAAGTACTGCAGTTTAATCCTTTTGAGTTCTGACCCAGACAAGAGTGCTACTACTTCACACTTTAATCCCTCCGAGCAGCACCTCACAGCAGGACCCAAGCCCTAGTACACATGCAGGACGAGATGTGTACACTTCTCACAAGTAGTACACTGCTCTTGCTTTAGTGCATGGCCACAACCCCAGGCCTTCCACCTCTCACACTTCTACATACTGCTGGAGGGAAGAGATGTTGCAGGATGCCCAGTTTTGAGCCATGGAGCAAAGCCCATCTCCCTGCAGCATGCCCACCTGCATGCGTCTATATGGGCATCTACATATGTCCCAATTCAGCGGTCCACCACCAAAAGCATGCACCATATATGCAGTGACTGCTAAGTATATATGCTGCAGGGACCTGGGATGGAGTGTTGGCAAAAAGCGCTGCTCACTGGGAGCACCATGAGAGCTTTGTCCTCACAAGAAAACGACCATCTTTTGCTCCCCGGCCGCAGTGTCCCATCCCTCTCCTCCCTTTTGCTTTTTCCCTTCCTCTTCTGTACCGCCCTTCTCTCCCCTCATGTTAACTCTGGAGAGAATGGCGGTGTGGGGGTGTCCTCTTCCTGGGATAAGTTAATTTTGAGATGAGAGGATGAGGTAGTAGTACACTTTTGCCACTGTTGTTTCCACTCTCTGGGTTGCACACACAAGGCAGGCATCCTCCTGGAGGGCTGTTGTTACTGTGACTGTGACTCTTTCTCAGAAGGGGAGGGAGGGAGGGAGAGGAGAGGAGCAGATGGTGATGGAACCTTGGGGGTGTGGATTACACTGTCCGATAAAAGCCCAACCGGAGGGTAAAAAGAGTGCTGAAGGGGGTCCTTGACCAGAGTGGATGTGTGTGAACTGTGTGCAGTGGGTGGGTGGAGTCCCCACACTCTCCATCTCAGTGTCTTACAGGGATCGATGTAACGTAAAAAAGGAGGTTGTGTTGGGCGGCGCAGCCCACTCCAATGCATGCATTTGTCCAAAGAGTAATATTAGGTAAATAATACTTACTGTATTTGCTAAAGAAAATTACTTTTTTACGTACCCGTTTTGCCCACCCCACACTTCATTGGTCGAACCCTTTCCTTGGGTGTGTGGTCCGGCCGTCTTACCAATGAGATGTTTGAGGCTTTGAGCAACTTTTAATCTGTTTCACAAGTAAAAAGACTTTTTCTTTGTAAAAATGTAATTGTACTTCTCATAGCTTCTTTTTAGATGGACACAATGCATCAAGCACATAGATTCAATAAGGAGTTATGGAAAGAGCATACAATATATATATATATGTAATATTAGTCTTGTCCGAAAGAATTCTATTCCCAAAAGCATTCATCATTATCTAACATTGAATTTTATTTCTTTTGGTCTTTCTATTACGGTCAAGTATGACTATAGGCCATTTTGGCCAGAGTGATAAAAAGGGGGATAAATTTATAGTTAAAAGTTATTTTAATTAATTTTGAGTAAGATGTATATGCTAACTACCGATGGATAAAGAATGGTAACTTTATCCAACCCATGAGGGGCCTCCGGATAAAGAGGGAAAGGGTAAAAATGTGATAAGTGAGATTACTTAAGTTTATAGTTAACCTATACAATGTATAGGATAGACTATGTCTATATAAATTATTTGGAAAGAACAATATTTAATACTGATTGGTCGGATAAATGATCTGACCCCCAATTAACTTATAATACGATTGATCGGGCAAAACCGAGTATTAAGCATTGCTCATCTAGAAAATAGAGAGGCCCAACATATATATATATATATATATATTAGAAATTGGCCGAAGGCCAGGTTTCATTAGCCAAAAGGCAAAGGAAAAGCAAAAAGCATACAAAATGAAAGAGAAAACCAGAAAAAAACAGAAGAAAGGTAGAGGGATGACTACCAAGATGGTAGAAGCCCCAACCCCAAACCCTAAAAAAAACCACCCAATTACAAGGTAAATTTCCTCCACCCCTTCAGCTGATCTAAAAGGGCAGAAAACTTGACTGGCTCACTAGAGACACTAAGATGCCACTGATACACAAAAGAGATACAATCATTTAGAATAAGGAACAAGTTTCTGAACTCCAGGTTAAACAACCTCTTATTCCTTTCCTTCCAGATAGACCAGAGCATCGCTGGTAAACACAATTTCCATAGGTCCTCCTCAACTCCTGTGGGTTTATACTTTGGCCAAGAATCAATAAACTGATGCAAATTGAGGGGAACACAACATGTGACATTAATAGTCTTGAAGAATAGCTTCCATACAGTTCTGACAACTCCACAAGCAGTGAATAGATGATCCAAATCCTCCTGGAAACATGCACAGAATATGCATTCTTTTCTCGACTGTTTCTGAACATATTGACCCTGACCAAAGTAAATAGCCTCTTCCAAGCAATTTTCCACATAAAGACCTGATCTTCAAAGGTAACCCCTTATCCCACACTTGCTTATGCCATCTGACCTTCAACCCTCCTTGAATAAGCAGACGGACCACTGATTTGACTGAGAATTTCCCCGACCTCTCCCATTTCCAAACTCTGCTATCCTCCATACCAGGGGATATCTTAGTGTTGTCAAGTGCCTCATATAGAAAAAGGAACTCAGAGATCTCATCCTCCACCAAATTCCGTGGAATCTAAGTGCCATGACGAACCAGATTGAGATTGGGACCACAAATCAGCCAAAAAAACTTGAGATTGTGACACAGTCTGAACAATCTCGGACATGCGAACATAAGAGGCTCATTGTTTAACCATGGGTCTTGCCACAATTTGATTCTCCGACCATCTCCCACCTGAAGCTAGAAGAGCACAAGTAGAAGTCTAAATTCCCTATAATGTGCTTCCAAATTGATGATAAATTATTACTACTCAGTAACTGGGAACACCACCCATTCACATTCCACAAATACTTCCTCTTAACTATACAGCTCCACAATGCCCCATCATTTACATCTAATTTCCACAGCCATTTCATGAGTAATGCATTATTAATAATCTCCATTGGCACTAGGCCTGCACCACCTTCTTCTTTCAACCTACACACCTTAGCCCAGGCAATAGGGTTAACACCATACACTTCTGGCCCCTTACCTCTCCAGAAAAATGTTGCTCTCGCTGATTCCAATTTCTTGCAAATGCCCTTAGGGGCTTTAAATATGGACAAGAAATATAAAAGAAGGCTAGACAACACCACCTTAGAAAGAATCCATCTTCCCCCAACAGACAAGAGTCTGCCCTTCCACCCACTAATCCTGTCACTGAACTTCTTAACCATTCCATTCCAATCTGAAATTCTCAGAGATCTATCAGACAAGGGCAGCCCAAGATACTTAACAGGGAAACTCCCCCATTTCACACCCATGATCTGCTCAATCTGAACCCTAATATTCTCATTTGCTATGTTCCCCACCAGCTCACTCTTACGAAAAATAATTTTCAAACCAGTCACCGACTCAAGAAGTCTGAGGAGGATCCTCAAATTAATGAGCTTGTCAAGTTTATTTGAGGAAAAAAGGATTGTGTCATCAACATACTGAAGGTGTGAAACTTATAAACTCCCCTTTCCCACAGTAATTCCTTCAATTAACTCAGCATGCCTTGCTTTCTTCCACATCTCACTCAAGACCTGCCCCATCAAAACAAACAAAAAAGGGGATAACGGGTCACCCTGTCGCAGCCCTCTAGAACAGCCAAAAAAACCACAAGGAGACCCATTAATGAGCACAGAGAATTTTGCCAATTGTACAATGCCTGACCCAATCAATATATATATATTAGGGAAAGTTATTTATATATTCTTAAAAAATTTCACATTTAGTTATGTACACTCAAAATTCAACTATTAAATTATATACCTCTCAAATCAAAAAATAGTATCATGTATGTCCTTATCGATTGATTCTGTCCGTTTAACTCAATTATAGTTGAGTTAAAAAGAGAAAATGACTTAGACACTCCCTTCTCTCTCTCTCTCTCTGCTTGAACATCTCATTCTTCTCTTGTAGGGGTATTTATATCTTTTTTATTTCTTTTGACAGTTCTGTCCAATCGAGGACAAAATATTCTTAAAATTTTGACGGTTATTAATCATATAGATAAACCAAATTTTCTTTCAATTAAGGGATATACAATCTAATAATATTTGAAGTTATATCGTTAAATATGAAAATTTTAGGTATATAAATAATTTTCTCTGTATATTATATATAATCTAATTGTTGATTTTCTTAAAATAAGATATGATTATACCCTCCTTTTTAGTGGGCATCAACTTATTCAAATGAATGGCACACATGCTGAAGGGGAGCCTAGCACAAATCCAGAGGAGTTGGGTTAGGGAGAAAGGAAAGCAAGAGCTTTGAGAGCTTCTTAACTTTTTCCCCTTACTTTATGTGAAAGCACATCGAAACTCTAATGATGATGACCATCCGTGCATCAATAGGAATAAAACCTCCCACTATTATAAAAGACGTCCACGGATCATAGTGGTAAGCACATCTCTTTTACCATTTCACATTTTTTTAAAAAAAAATTCATGGCGCAATTTTGCTTAATCAAATAATATAGATCATGTTCATAGATTAATGAAAATGTGGTTAAAGTGGACTTATAATTGACAAATTCTTAAGTTCAATTCCTTCTAGATGCAAGTTAATGAGAACGTCCTTCCTTTCCCAACAGACTTTGGTAAGTGAATGGGAAAAAGAGACGGAGGCCAACGAGACGGAAATCGTGAGTCGAGGGTCGTAAATGGTGACGTATGAAAAGTAGGGACTGGAAATTAAACAAGGGAAAAGTAAGGACTTTACATCTACCAGTATTCTGACAGGGACGAGGAAAAAAGTACCACCCTCTGACAGGGACCCCCAATTAATTTTCCCAAATATATATGATGATTAAAACTCAATAAAAAAGATCATAATATGACAGACATAATTACAATGACATATCATAATATGAAAAATATATTATTAAAAATATATATAAATATGAGAAACATAGATAATAGCTAAGGGTGTCAATTGGGGCCCAGAAGCCCGGCCCGGTTTTAGCGGGCTTGGGCCGAAAAAATGAGCCCGTTAAATTTTTTGGCCCGGCCCGGCCCGAAAAAAATAGGGCCAGGTTTGGGCTTTGTGAGGTCCGGCCCGGTCGGTCTGAAAAATATAAATATAATTTATATTAAATATAAATTTTATATTTTTAAAGAAAATTATATGTATTTTTTACAATAAATCTACTCAAAAATATAATTTTATAAGTTAAATGATATAAATATAAGTAAAATAATATTATAAATTATAGATATATATAGTAGATATTAATGTGTCGAACCATTAATGACAGATTACAGGAGAATTAAGAATAAATTCCTGCAAAAAAATGAGGGTTGTTGGTCCGTGCATATTAAATGAGCAAGAAAATGAGGGCTGTTGGTCCAGACGTCCTTTGCTGCTCACGTTGCATTTTTGAAAGTTAAAACCATGACACTAGAGGGGATTAGATATATTAAAATTATATATGATATAAATAACATAATATTTATTTTAATTTTTCGGGCGGGCCGGGCCAGGCTTAACCAGGCTTTTTCGGGCCGGCCCGGGCCACCTGTACTGAGCCTACCCGGGCCTGGGCCGGGCCTAGCAAGGCCCGATCCAAGCTCGGCCCATTGACATCCCTAATAATAGCTATATATCACAAAAAAATATTTACAAAAAAATAAAATGTCACAGCAAAAAGGTCAAAACTATATGAAAACAACAAAAATTAAATTACAAGTAAACAAGCGCACATTATATATCATACAGTGATAAAAATCTAAATTGACATCTTCAAATAAACAAGCACACTAAATAAGAACAAAAAGTGCAAATATCATTATATCATCAGAAAACTAATTTTCAACTTTTAAAACAAACAAGTAAATACTCGTACATGTAAATATGCTAAATTGAAATAGGAAGTGCAATATCTTAACACACTTAAAATAAGTAAATAACTAAAAGAGTCCACTACATAATCCCACATCATGTTAAAAATTGAAAATAAACAAGACAGTGGCAATTCTCATGAGTTTGAATGATGATAGCTTAGGTTTAGATCAAACCTTGAAAGGTCTCGGCAGATTAAGTATTGTAAGTAGGAGAGTGAGTCATTTGAAGAAGTCACATATAAGTTTGACTTATTTCACCGGACTTTGAATTTGTAGTGTTCTATATAGTTTATTCGAATTATAAAATTTTTAGTTAGATCAAATTATGAGACACTAGAAAGTTGACATTTTGATTGAATCACCAAAATCGTAATTTTCTTCTTCGATCGGAGAGTTGACCTTTTTATTAGTGAGAGAGATGATTTTTCTGATATTTTTATTAGACTCAAATGATGGGTACTTTTTTATTTATATATAATATCTTAAGTAAATAAAATTATATAAATACAAATATTTATTTAAATAATATTTAAGAAAATAAACTATTAAACCATGCATCATAGGGCCTAGACCACCCAAGCGGTCGCTTAAACCATACATCATAAGGCCTAGGCCACCCAAGGCGCCCTAGGCAGACCAAGGCGCTCGCCTAGCCCACCTAAGCACCGCCTTGGGACACTTTTTTGAGTCCCTAAAAAGGTGGGACCTTCGCCTAGTCATCAATTTGGGGTCTTCCCATCTAGGCGGCCTTTAAACGGACACCTTGACAACTATGTTCGCATCTGACTACGCAGGTAGTCATTCCATGTGTGTATCTGCACATTAGAGAATTCAAGACCTCAAGCTCCATATTCTATCACTGTTCACAATCATTAGATTGTGAATGGTTGTGAACATTGTCATAGTCATTAAATGTTAAAAAGAACCTAATTGTTCAAGAACTATCTAAATTTAGTGTGTTTTAAATATTTTTTCCATGAATATTATGTTCTAATTTTAATTATCATGACATATTAACATTTTTGTTGTATTTGTTATTATTTTTGTTATATACTTTTACATACTTAAATTCCAAATAAGAGGGAGATACCACATTGGGAACCACCTTGGACGCCTAAGTGCTGCCTAAGTGAGTGCCTAAGTGCTTAGGCACTCAAGGACCCCAAGAACGCCTTGACAACTATAGCAAGTTGGCAATATGAGACTGAACTTATGACATAATCTATATGCAATTAACAGTCAGCCTATCAAGATTTGGTTGAGTATCAAACGAACAAGTAAATAAGAGAACTGACGGGGTAAAACCTACCAAAGATGCTGACACTGATAGAAATGTTTTGTTCAAGATGAAAATGGTAACAGTGAAGTGCTTGTATTTTTGTTCATGTGGTGGACTATTTTCCTAAAGAATATCAAGCTCACTGCATTGCCAATGCTTTTCCACTCCTCATCTAGAACCACATCAAAATAACCATCAACCACACTCGGTCTGATGGGACTTTTGACTCTTTTGACAGACTCATGTTTGAGATGGGCTTAAAATTTGGAGTGAAGTCCTCATTGACATACCAACACATGTTCAGACTAGATATTATTTCTAAAAGTGTATCATTCTATGAGCTAATCTTAGACATGGTGCCCTCAAGAAGTTTCCCAACTAGCAAACAAGATGGAATAACAATTGATAATCATGATAAATCTCACTGGGCTCTACTAACCAGAGAATTAACTTGATGATGCACACGATATTCATAACTGACATTACAAACTGAAGATATTGAGTTCCCTAGCTTAGGTCAACCTCCATCAATCATTGTTCGATTTTATCCATTGTAAGGAGGTCCTTTATGGGCATCAAAGACTCTTATAATGCCCACCTAAATTCCTCATATTGTTGTCTGTCCATATTTACAGCAAAGACATGTCTTACATGCCCTGCCAAGAATTAGGACAATTCATTAACCAACTGAATACTAACACGAAGAGGAAAAAAAACAGACTTCTGCCCATAATCACGGGAATCCTGGAACTTAAGCAAGGAAGAAGATGCAAGTAGAAGCTCATATGCCCATTAAATCAAAGTGACCACAAAACATGCAGATATCAGAAAACAAAAAAAGAGACTTACTTAAACAAGTACGTACGTAAGAAAACCCACTGCAGCTGACATTTTCTCGTACGGAAACGTGTCTACTTTTTCCACTAACAATGCGGTATTGTCGAATCAACCTCACAGACTAATGATTCATGCAATGGATACCATGACTACTTCGTCACTCACTTGTAATCGAAAACATTAGACGTCCATCTCAAGAGAAGAAAAAGGACACTGTAAGCCGTACAGACAAACTCACAACAGGAATCTCAAATATGCTAGACGTCCATCTCAAGAGAAGACAAAGGACACTGTCTGTGAGGATTCCACTAGTAGATGAAAACGCGCAGAATCTGAGGTGGGAAATGGTCTGATTCCAAAGGCTCGAAACCGGAAACTAAACTAATTACCGAGCCGGAGCGACAGACGTAAACATTGTCCGTCAGCGGCGTGATCTTGTCGGACGCCCGGTTGGCAACATACACACCTGAACAATCAGGAAGGAACCAACACCACCTCAAAACGGAAAGTACTAAGAAGAAGAAGAAGAAGAAAAACCAGCAGCAGAACCGCGGATGAATTTTCGCAGCTCCATCCTACATACGGACCGGCAGAGCATTCCCGCTCTCGGAAAGCAAACACAAGAGAACTCGGCGGAAGGGGAATCTCACCGGTGCTGGTCCTGGAGTCGGCTCCGAGGACAACGCCGCCGTCGTAGGTGATGCCGATGATGGTCGTCCCCGTGGCCACGGGCGCGCCAAGGTCTGGCAGATCCATGGTAGCACCAGACCCGGGGGGGGGAAAGGGAGGGGGGGAGAGAGGGGAGAGAGAGAGAGAGAGAAGCCCAACTAGGGTTCTTGGTCGGTCACTACGTCTCCATTTATAGGAGGGATCCCGTAACGAACTTTCCCAACGCCGGAATCCGCTTTCTACATCAGCTAGTGTCTGCGGGCCGCCGAATCGTTTCGGACCGTCTCATCTAGTTTGGTTTGATTTATTAGGAACAAATTCTTAAAAAAGACCTAAGAAAAAAAAACATACAAGCATATACCCTTAGAAACCATTACATTCTTACATATGCATCTAAAATTTTAATCTCATTACCTCTACTCCTTTTTAATAAAATATTTAATCATTATATCTCTCTTGTTAATTGTCCGTCAAAATCTAAAGAATATTCTATTAAGACATAGATGAAATAGTCAAATTTTATGTAAGGGATGGAAATAAGAGAGAGAGAGTGAGAGATCAACAATAAAATATTTTGACTTGGTTTTAAAGTGAGGGATAGATTAGTCATTTTATCTCATTAATCTAATTATGGTTGGACGAAATTTGACGACGAGGTGACATTATAAAAATATATATGATGAAATGCATTCAAATCCGGGACATAAAATGGTAAGGTCAAGATTAGAAGGTTATATACAATAATTTGATATAATCTAAAAAACTAAATTTAATCAATATTATTTCAGAGTCAAAACTAATGTATATTGAATAACTTTAAATCAAAATAATTTGATTCAATTTAATTAGTTGGGTTCATAACCCATTAGTCTTGCAAATGGACTACAATCACAAGCTAACCTACATCAAGATTAAATATGTTATTTATGTTTCCAATAAATATCGAGCTCAGCCCAAAAAAATTAGCTACTATTTTCATAAGCTCTAGCCACATATTTATCATTATCTCTTTTTTGTTTAACACTAGTCACATTTCTACTTCACTATGTTATTTTGTTATCGTCTTGACAAAAAGGTCAAAACTATATGAAAACAACAAAAATTAAATTACAAGTAAACAAGCGCACATTATATATCATAAAGTCATAAAAATCTAAATTGACATCTTCAAATAAACAAGCACACTAAATAAGAACAAGAAGTGCAAATATCATTATATCATCAGAAAACTAATTTTCAACTTTTAAAACAAACAAGTAAATACTCATACATGTAAATATGCTAAATGGAAATAGGAAGTTCAATATCTTAACACACTTAAAACAAGTAAATAACTAAAGGAGTCCACTACATAATCCCACAATATGTTAAAAATTGAAAATAAACAAGAAAGTGGCAATTCTCATAAGTTTGAATGATGATAGCTTAGGTTTAGACCAGGGTTTGACGTGCCGGATCGGGCCGATTCGGGCGAATCGGAGCGGATCAGGGGAAACCCGATTCGCGATTCGCCTGATTCCGTCCGATTCGCTTGATACATGTTCAGGGCCTTCAGGCAGGGTTGTCAGGACTCAAGATCCTCTTCAGACAGGATTGTCAGGATCCTCTTATTTACCTGGATATCATTTAAGTAAATGTTATAATTTGTTGTTTCATTTACTCAAGATATTACATGTAAATAAGGAAGTACCCTCATTTGAATCCAATAAAAATATCAAAAAAATCATCTCTCTTACCAATAAAAAGTCAACTCTCCCATCAAAGAAGAAAATCACGATTTCAATGATTTTAGCGAAATGCTAACTTTCTAATCTCATCATTTGGTATATCTAAAAATTTGATAATTCAAATAAACCATATGGAACACTAAAAATCTAAAGTTCGGTAAAAAAAGTGAGGCATGCATGTGACTTCTCCAAGGGAGCCGCTTCCTACTGACAGCATTTAGTCTGTTTGAGACCTCTTAAGATTTGATCAAACTTAAACTATCATCACTCAAACTCATGAGAATTGTCACTCACTAAACTCATGAGAATTCTCATGAGTTTGAGTGAGGATAGTTTAAGTTTGATCAAATATTAAGAGATTTCAAACAGACTAAGTGTTGTCAGTAGGAGAGCGGCTCCCTTGGAGAAATCACATGCACGCTTGACCTTTTTTACCGGGCTTTATATTTTTAGTGTTCCATATGGTTTATTTGAATTATCAAATTTTTAGATAGAGCAAATTATAAGAGATTAGAAAGTTAGCATTTCGCTAAAATCATTGAAATCGTGATTTTCTTCTTCGATGGGAGAGTTGACTTTTTATTGGTAAGAGATATGATTTTTTTGATATTTTTATTAGATTCGAATGGGGGGTAATTCCTTATTTACATGTAATATCTTAAGTAAATTATAACAATTACTTAAATGATATTCAGGTAAATAAGGAGATCCTGACAACCCTGTTTGAATAGGATCCTGAGTCCTGACAACCCTGCCTGAAGGCCCTGAACAGGTATCAGGCGAATAGGACCGATTCGGTCCGATTCCATGCGAATTGGAGTCATCGGACCGATTCAGGGAGAACCCGATGTGACGGACCGGGGTATTTATGCCCATTAAGACTCCATATCCCGATCCGCCTCTCGCGAACGGACCGAAGTCTCGCAAGGGATAGTTCACACAACTGTCCAGTAAGAATATAAAAGACAAACCACAACAGTATAAGACACAAGAAAGTACATGTGCTCATACCTGCATATAACAATTTACAACTGTTTCATTACATTAATACATGTCCAAATAAAAAGTACAACTACCTGGGGCATACCCCGAGGGAGCACAAGCTCACACAAACTAATTACTACACAACTGCTGGTGGTACAAGTCTGACACAACGCCGCTGCAAGCTAAACACTCGGCAAGCCCTGAAAAGAACTGTAGGGGAGTGAGCCTCAACAAGTCACTGGCTCAGTAGGGGCTACCCAAAACAACACCGCAACCACGGACACCTCAACCCCAATGGGTTTCACTGGCAGCACCAATAGCCAAACCATTTCTTGCTCACAACATTTATATTTAAATAACAGCTTAAACAGTAATTGATAAACAAATGCATATTCCTTATAAAGAAAGAGGAACCACAGGCTAGTCCGCTCAACAACTGAAATGCCTAGGCCGCAAGCCTCACAGGCACATTACAGTCACAACCAATCATTGAAGCTATAAGCCGCACAAGCAAACCACTGCCTAAGCTATAAGCTTCACAGACAAATCTCAAGTACGTAGGTAACAGGAATGCTAACCAGAAGCTAGCCCTTTATATCCAAACCACCATATGTCGGAAACCACACATAGAATGGAAGGGCTGGTTACATCGACCAATCCCTCATATATTAGAATCATAATCGCAACCTTACCCAAGGATGGGTAAAACACAACAAGTGGAAGGTCACACCACACGACCACCACTTTAACACCTGAAAAGATTGGTACACAATGTACCAATACAAAGCATTACCCATAAAGGGTACAGGTACCTATTACCACAAGGTACCAGCAAGAAAACCGCAAGTAAACCAGTGCCGTAACAGGGCACACCATAACAAACTAAACCACATTTATGGTGAGTCAACAATTACCAACTATAATCAAAACTGTGCCACCTCTCAGCACACCACAAGCTACAACTGTAGTCGCAACTGTGCCAACACCAGGGCACACCTCAACGAGTCAAATCTCGACTATGAGTCACTAACTCACAAACCACGACGAGTAGCAAAGCACGAGTCGGAAAGGAACGACGCCACCACACGGGAACAGACTACTGGCTGATCAGGCCAATATCCAACCCGGACAACACAACACAAGAACAACTTCTCAGCCTCGCAGTCACGGACGAAAGGTCCAACTGCTGCTCCACGAGAACAAGTCAAACAACTGTGGAGACCAACCAGCACCACACCTGCAGACACACAGCTGCAGGTCCATGCCTGGCACCTCTAGGGTCTCTGGCCGGAGCACCCTAAAGTGAGGCACTGGAAAACAGGACTAGTTGGGGACCAGTGTCGACTACTGGTGTCCGTACCCCCAACTACGAGCGCGCTACAAGTGACTAAAAGACAAGTACAGAAGTCACTGTCCTACTGTCGTCTTTCCCTCAGCCGGACATACAACTCAAACAAAGGAGTGAGGGTGTCCAGGACAGACGACACAGACCTCGACGGTACAACACACATACCGGGACAAAACCCCGAGCACAACAAGTACACGTGCCTGGCTCACAAAGAACCTGGGGTACCCGACTAGAGAGGCATTCCGGAATAGGCGCCGGACCACCACACTCGACAAGCTTAAACCACGATATATTCACAAACACTTCATAACACTTTCTATTACCAATCACGGTACATATATTAGAAATAGCTTGATCCAATCACAAGGTGACTTACAACTAATCTACACAATCACACATATAAACTATATTAATACCACGGCCTGTCATTGGTCACACAGTGACCTGCACTGCCACGCTAGATACAATACACTATTATACTTATTCTGCATTACTTATCCATTTAAGATAACTCGCAAAAGATCCCAAAGAATCAAAGCTAGGTTCACACATGACCTTTACTGCCCAAACACCACAAAGACATGGCTAGGCTCACACAGGAACCTCACTGCCCAACAAAACCTTAAACACTGAGCCACGGTGGAGTGGCATGGCATATACACACATCTTGTAAACAACATGTCCAACACAGGGACAACGCACTCCAAGAGTGCCACAGGTGCCAATGCACCACACATACTACGTAAATACCAAACCGATTACGTGCATCACATATTAACCACATAAAACATGCCCACTTAAAGAGCAATACGCTCCATGAACATAACAAGTGCAATGGCTCTCACCTGTCATTGCCATGCACACACAATCACATAATATTTATAAGGAGAAAAGCAACGTAAAACACCCTGCGTTACTGCATGCACAGGTTGGCGGCAACATCGATCGTCGTCCAAAGGATATAGACAACAATGTCCCTTGCCGTCAACACCAAGTAAGCGACCACCACTTGGCCGTTTACCCACAATCAACGACTAGATACATAGCCGTTAATCTCCCAACGAAGAACTAAGCGTCAACCGATGTTGACGTCAAGCTCTTCACTGCAGAACCCGCACAGAACACACAAAATGGCCCTAAGACAATTACACGGGCAATTTAACCATAAAACAATAGAAAAACGAGGGGAAACACTTCCCCTTACATCTATATACCATAATTAAACCAGAAAAGCTACATCCAATACTTGGATCAATCAAACCACCCAATTTTCCGGCATGAAGAACCATTTTCCCAAAAACTCAATTAACATCCGTTTTATGCAGGGAAAGCATAACAAATCAACCAGAGAAGATCAACGGGTCCAGTCCCTACCTCAGAAACGCGATTGAACTCCCGAAGAACCTTGAATCACGTCGAAACCCGAGGAACGCCCCGCGAACACCGCGCTCCAATTCGCCATTCCCCGCCTCATCTGCTGCTAATGCGCGCATCACGGCCTTCCCACATGCTCCCGTCAACCGCCGGAAGTCGAGAAGAGGCACAAGAGTGAAGGTGGGCGAAGAGGAGAGGAAAAGGTGGGGAAAGAAGAAGGCTCGGGTCAGCCCTAAAAACACAGGCGCCTCAGGTTAACGTCAACCTCTGCGCCGCTAACCAAACCGCCCCAACTAGACGTCCACAACACTTTCCGCCAAGTTCAACAGTAGACGTCTACACCGATGGACGCCAAGAACATGTTAACGGCAACAACATTGCCGCCAACACACAGCAGACGTCACACACTTGGACGCCAACTCACTGTTGATGTCCAGCGCACTGAACACCAACACAGATCCATAACCAACTTACCGGATCCAATAAGAAACACACAAGCTAATGGGCCACACATTGTCTACCAAACCCGCTAAACCTGGATCCACAGGGATCCGAAATACGCGCGACGTTACATTATTATCACCTAAAAAGAAATGTCGTCCTCGACATATAAAACAAATCACAACAAACCTGATTATTACTTAAAAGAAATGAAACCATATACAGAACAAGAAGGATACTCTTTCTCTGCATCAGCCTTTCAATTCATCTATTCATTTCCATCCTTGCTTTGTTCTTTTCTTTCCTTTCAATTCATTTCACAATTACTCTGTTCTGTCAATTCCATTGCATTTCCTTACTTTTCAATTGCAGATGATTTTACTTGCCATGGCGCTTTATCCCCTTGGACTGAACCTACTTTCACATTTTTCCGACTGTGTTTGCAACATTTC
>JACBKR010004396.1:0-23986 GCA_014218235.1 Colocasia esculenta | reverse complement strand
ATTCTCAAGAGGAAGGCATAGATTTCGATGAAACTATGCACCTGTAGCTAGACTTGAGGCCATTAGAATATTACTTGCATATGCATCTGCTTTGAATTTAACACTATTTCAAATGGATGTTAAATCCGCATTTTTAAATGGTTTTATAAAAGAGGAAGTTTATGTGGAACAACCTCGGGTTTTGATGACACGGAATTTCCTAATCATGTTTTCAAACTTCACAAGGCATTATATGGTTTAAAGCAAGCACCTAGAGCCTGGTATGAAAGGCTTAGTTCTTTTCTTTTAAACCATGGTTCAGTAGAGGTCAAGTAGATAGTACTCTTTTTATAAAGTCAAAGGTCAAACACATTCTATTAGTCCAAATTTATGTAGATGATATTATCTTTGGGTCTACTGATGAATCCCTTTGCAAGTACTTTGAAAAGTTGATGCAGGGAGAATTTGAAATGAGCATGATGGGAGAGCTTAATTACTTCCTTGGACTCAAATCAAACAAGGAAAGGAAGGAACTCACATCTGTCAAGCAAAGTACACAAAAGAACTCTTGAAGGAATTGGATTCGAAAATACCAAGCCACTGTCAACACCAATGAGTACATCAACAAGAATGGACAGTGACAAAGATGGTAAGAAAGTAGATAGGTTCACTCCTTTATGTTTACTGTCAACACCAATGAGTATATATATGTATTTTCATGATTAATAAAACCAAACAAAAGTTTATCAATTATATCTAATGAATATTTCATAAGTCTTAAGTACAGGAAAAATACCAAGGTCAAACAAGCCAATAAAGGTATGCTTTACTTCTCTGAAGCCTTAATCTTTTCAACATGATATATCTCTAAGTCCATATCGACTTCTATTGAAGGCCATAACGATTTCTTATAAGCATATCGATTTCAATA
This sequence comes from Colocasia esculenta, assembly GCA_014218235.1. NCBI lineage: Eukaryota > Viridiplantae > Streptophyta > Magnoliopsida > Alismatales > Araceae > Colocasia > Colocasia esculenta. The sequence continues at coordinate 23,076 of JACBKR010004396.1, read as the reverse complement.
GAATTATCATAACGATTTCCCTTCTGGCTGAAAAGTCATGTTGTTTCAAACAAATCGATGTCGTAACGATTTATAAGTGATCGCAACGATTCCTTATAAGACTGAAAAGTCATGTTGTTCAAACAAGTCGATGCCGTAACGACTCTATAAGTTACCGTAACGATTTCTTCAGAGCGCGAAACGACTTGCTCGTCACAACGACTCTATAAGTTACCGTAACGATTTCTTCAGAGCGCGTAACGAATTGCTCATCACAACGACTCTATAAGTTACCGTAACGATTTCTTTAGAGCTCGTAACAACTTGCTCGTCACAACGACTCTATAAGTTACCGTAACGATTTCTTTAGAAACTCGTAACGACTTGCCTGTCATAACGACTCTATAAGTTATCGCAACGATTTCTTTAGAAAGCGCAACGACTTGCTTGTTGTAACGATTTCACAAGTTACCGTAACGATTTCTTTAGAAAGCGCAACGACTTGCTTGTTGTAACGATTTCATATGTTACCGTAACGACTTCTTTAGAACTCGCAACGACTTGCTTATTGTAACGACTTCATAAGTTACCATAACGATTTCCTTAGAGTTCATAACGACTTGATAAGTATTCATAACGATTTCTTTAGAATTTACAACGACTTTCTTTGTATAATGATTGTTAAGTATTTCACATCGATTTCAGAAACACAACAATTTGCTTTGTGCAACGATTCATTAAGTGTTCATGATATATCTTCTGTCACATAACGATTTGCTATGACTCATAATGATTTCATAAGTCATATAGTCATCGATTTCATATCTTGATATCTTATTCATCTTAAAAGCATTGACTAGTCAAAGCCCACGTAGACATCTCTCTGACGCTTTTGCATTTATGAGATCTGAACGTATCTCTGCATGCATGCAGACCATATCGTGCCTACTCTGATTACGTCCTTTAGACTTAAGCTATTTTGCATTACTATTTTCATGTCTATTGCTACTGACGTTGATTGACATCAGAGACAACTTAACTGTCTGCTATTTGAGATTGACATTTGTGCAGACCTCTAAACTTGCTTTCATGGTACAACGTTAAACAAAATAGAAGCCAACGGATATTTCTCAAGATCTCATCCTTTGCGTGCTCAAGTGATCAAAAGACTGTTGACTGGAAGCTTCCAAGACTCCAGATGTCATTCAGTCTAACGACTACTCAAAAGAGAGACAACGGACACTTCAACGTCTACATTTCAAATTGAAGATATAAATTCAAGTCAGAAGAACAGAGAAAGATAGAGATCGCACATTCAAGCATTCAAATTCTTCTGAAGAAAGTCCAGAGCCAAGAACCTTCATTCCACTTAGCTTTTGCTCTTTTGCTCTCCACTAGTTTGTGAAAATCATGAGAGAGCCTGTATAGTCTGAGAGTGTGCCTTGTTTAAATCTCTTTGCCCTCAGTTCTAGTTGCGTCAGATCCTTGCTTGTCAAAAGCTTGATCTAGGGGCTTGAATTTCATTCACTCTCTTTATGTTGTTCCCTTCAGGTGTGAAGGAAGACCTGGTGGTATCCAGGGTGTTGTTCCCTTCGGTGTAAAGGAAGACCTGGTGAGGTATCCAGGGTGTTGTCCCTTCGGTGTGAAGGAAGACCTGGTGTGGTGTCCAGGGTGTTGTTCCCTTCGGTTGTGAAGGAAGACCTGGTGTGGTATCCAGGGTGTTGTTCCCTTCGGGTGTGAAGGAAGACCAGCTGAGCTGGGTGTTGTAGCGTCCTTAGGGGGACTGTACCCAAGTTAGTGAAATCGTGAGTTGTTGCTCAGGGACTGGACGTAGAACTCCTATGGAAAGGAGGTCCGAACCAGGATAAATCTTGTGTTGTGTGATTGTCTTCTTTGTGTGTTTGTTATTTAAACTAACTATCACTAACCTACTTCGAAGAACGTTTGTGTGAATGTTTTTAGTACAGGTATCTTCTAGATTAATTTTTAAAGACCCATTCACCCCCCCTCTGGGCTCGTCAACTGGGCAACAGTGGCATTAGGCAGCGGGAAGTCAGAATGTATCATTGCGGGAAGCGTCATGGCGGGAACGCATGTTGGCGAAAGGAAGGAAGGTGTCTTAGATGTGGCAGCAAGGATCATCGGCTTAAGGAGTGTCCAAACCTGAAGACGAAGTTCATCCCAAGAGATGCTTCATCAATAACCATAAAGGAGCAAGGATTAGTCGGAAAAGACCTCGACGACGTCATAACAGGTACTTGATTCGATCTTCGAGGACAAAGATCTTTTTCAAGGAGGGGAGTAGTGATACCCCGAAATTTCATTCTTTTATATCGTGCATGTGTATTTACTTGTTGAGTGCATAACATGTGTATTTTATAGCGCATAATGTAATCTTACACTTCTCATGAACGTATGCATGTATAATATGATATTTAGGTGAAAATAGGCAATTAACTAATTTGTGCATACTGTGTATACTAAAATCCTAGGTATATAATACTTAGGTAATATTATGCATGATAATAGAATTACTGATGTGCATGTTGTAGTTATCTACTTCATGCATAATGTATATAATTATGATGTAAATACGTGTATATTTATGCATATGATAATTCAAGTATGTGCATGCAAGGATTTCTTTTGTTGTATAGAATTTTCATAGATAACTTATTCCAAATTGTATCTTAATAATATTATGCATGCACTATCTAAATCTTGAAGTGCATACTATCCTACCTATTCCATGGAAGTTGTGTGTAAATATATATATTTATGTTACTTTATGCATGTGATATCTATCTATTTAATCCTATGTACATCAAATTCATCTATAGTATATGAATAATACATAGATAACATGGTGCATGTGAGGGGTAAGTTTTGCTGTGGACCATGTAAGTATATGTGTGCTATTTTTGTACAAGTATAAAACATACATAATTGTGCATGCACTATCTAGTCATCAATATATGTAAATCTCATGCATATGGTACGTGTTGTAACATATGATGAGAACACACTATCATACATTTTGTAATAATCATGAGTTTATTTCTGAGTATGCAATATATATTTAAACGTGTGTGAATTATCTAATTATTGAGGTGCCTATTGTATTTAATTATTTTAATGCATGTAGTTAGTATTATGGATGTGCGTATGTATACATACATGTGTTATTCTTGTTTAAATAATATTTATCTACTTTAAGCATGTTAAATTATTTATGGTGTGTAAAGTACTTGGATGATAATGTGCATATAATGTTTAACTAATAATGAACACATTTTAATCAAGGTTCATGCATAATGTATGTAATTATGCAATGTGTACGTATATGTGCATGTATGTATGTATTGATGCATATTGTTCTTAATTATGATTAGTGTAAGTTGTATTTAATTAAATATTATGAAATGTATGTACTTTATGTGGTAAGAAATATGCAATTATTCTACACATAATAGATTGCTTTGGTGTATTTATACATTTAATTTTAGGTTTGACGGAGTTTTGGCTGCACTGTGCTGCTGGCGGCTAGGACCTGGACACCAAGGCACTGTTGGCGTCCACCCCCTGGACGCCAACCACAGTGGGTGGCCACCCCCTGGACGCCAACCCCATTCTGGCGGCCAGACCTTGACGTCAACTGTGCAGTTGACTACAACCGATGTTGACGTTAATATCCTCCTGCGTAACGATTCCAGAATTGTTAATGGTCGTATTTTGGCTAGTTCCGGATTAGGAAACCAATCCTAACACATGGAAAACCTACCCTAGTATGTATCCCCAACCCCGAGCCTATAAAATACCCATCTTAGGACGAGGAAAAGGCTTTTAGCATTTGGTGAAAACCCTAGCTCTGAGATGGTGAAAAGCTGAACTTCAGAAGGCCGGATCTGTCGACTGGAGGTGTTTCCCCGAGGGGCTACAACATCTGGAGGACAGCCAATACATCCAAGAAGAGATCCCAACTCCGAGGAGCCATCTACATCGACTGGAGAAGAAGATTTAAGGAGTTTCTGAGCACCTTTTTGGCAGGGCCAAGAAGGGCTTCATCGACATATTCTGATCTTTTAGATTTTTTTAAGAGGCAAGTAAACCTAGATCTTGATCTTATGCATGTCCCCTTAAGTCTTAGTATTTTACGGATTTTTTCTCGAGTCCTGGAACCCCAAATTCACCCTTGTATGAAAAGTTGTCTGTATGTGCTGCTGGGACCAGGTTGACGGCAACATAGGTTGTAGTCAAGTTCTTCAGTTGAAGTTGACGGCAACATCCCTTGACGTCTATTTCTTCAGGACCTGAAAGTGTGCTTTTGATCTTCTTTTACTGTTTAAATAATTCTGGACATGGGTATATACTGAAATTTTTATAAGTGATTGTATACTATTAGTAGGTCATATCATGAGGTTGCCTAAATTTTCTATGGACCATGTAAATTATTAAAATTTAGAGAGTGAATAAGGAGCATGACATGAACACGTTTAAATCCAGTATAATAGATTTTGTTGTAAATTAAATTTTATAAATTTCCACGACAGATTGAATACCGGTATTAGGTTCTGTTCTATTAATGTCCAAATAGGTTGGTGTGTACCATACTTAATGATATTTTGATAATTATGGCTGCAACTAAGATTTAATTGTAGAAATTATATTTACTATTCGAAAAATCTGGAAAAAATTGCATATGTGACATACTTACTGCTAATGACCTGTGATAAAAATTTAAAATCAAATTGATGACAGCAAGTACAGTATTAGTTAAACCATGGAAATTGTTCATATTAGATGTATTGAATTCGATCTTGTGCAATTCAGTAAATGTACAACATGTTTAGGACTGTAAAGTAAGATGTTTTAATTTTGAAAATAGTAGTATCATGATTAGGTTAACTAAGATATGTGAAATTGATAATTAAGATATGTAAAGTGATTAAGTATTATTTGTAAAATATGTGAATAGGGTGTGAAAATGTGAATAAGTAAATGTGTGATAATTGGGCCAAGAATGACACTGCTACCCTAGAGGCTTCGAGGATGTATATAGAAAAGTCCCTATGGAAAACTCTATGTGTGAAAAGTTTGTCCTAGGGGCATTGGGAAAAACCTGGAGGTGGACAAGTACCACTGGATAGGGTGGAGAGTGCTTCTCCCGGTCTGCGTAGTTACCAAGATTCACCACTACATTGCCTAGGTGGTGGGTATGTGATATGAGTTATGTGATATGAGTTATGTGTTAAGATTTATGTGCTATGAGATGCGATGAGTATGATGTATGAGATATTTGTTTGAGTCCTCTAAGGTAGTTAGGACTATGTGTCATGGCTTTTTTTAAATATTGGAATATGAATAAGTGTACAATGATATACAAAAGTGGCAGGTGATGAGTGCAAATGACATAATAGGTGATAAGTGAAAATGAAGAGTAAGTAATATGAGGATTATGTGAAGAGACAAGTAAAGAGAAAAGTTAATGTTAATGAGAATGTGCTTGCATGTGTGAAAAACTATATTAATGCAATAGTTCATATAATTTCATGAATTAGTTACCATAATTGTGATATCATGTTAGTATCATGTGAGGTGTTTTATTTCTTTTATGAGATAGGCACATGAATCAACATACGTCATCACGCCATTATGTAACCTAAAAAATTGAGCATGTGAGGTTCCTAAAGGAGCGGGATTGTGTGTGAATAAGACTAAATCATATAATGGAGTTTATTCCATGCTAAAACAGCAAGTAAAATATAGTTATGAATGTGTTAAACATAAGGAAGAATGTTTAGATTCCATGCTAGTTGTGATGGGTGCTTAGTATAGAGTTCTATGTTTAAATTGTGTAGTATTGTCAATCAACTTGACTATGTTCTAGACTTTTAAATTCATGCTATAGAATATGAAACCATGTGTATGATAATTATTTGCATTAGAACAGCAAGCAAAATGTGAAATTAGATATGAAAAGTACATGTGAAAAGTGAATAGTCATCATGTTAGGTTGTTCAAATCTTTATGCCAAATTCTATGTTCTAATTTTAGGAATATATAGTGAAATGAACTAAAGTGTGAATGAATGAATCATGTTACATGTTAGGTGTAAAGAATATGTTCAAGTGTATAATATTAGTATCCATGATTTAAATTAAAAATGTAATAGAGCATAAGTATGGTTAAGTGATTTAGAAATGTGTTGATAGCTAGAAGTATGTTCCATGCATGTTCTTGTAATTTAAATGCTAGTGTGTATTCCTTAGTGTTCAATAGCTTAATGTGAAGTGATATGTTTAAGATTAAGTCTTTGTTTTACTTGCTGAGTCTTTGGACTCACCCTTGCTTCGGCGTACAGGTGAGACAGGATTACTATTTTGAAGGAAGGCATAGCGAAGGTTGATCTCTTGGAGGAAAGCTTTTGAGGAGCAAATTTTCAGTTGTACTTTTCTTTCATAGCTTGAATAAAATATTGTATGGACAATATTTGGACAATGTAGTTCTTTCCTCATGTAATAATGTGGACATTGTCATTTTATTTTCGCTATAAGATTGTGGAATATGTGATGGTGATGAACTAAAGTTGAATTGCTTATTTTATTCGCTGAAATAAATTGCTATCTACGTACTTTTCAACCTATCGGCTAGTGTTGGGTTTTATCCCACTGTAATGACGCTCTTTATACCGATGGGGATTGGTATAATCGTACCGGTATGAGTGATGAATAGTCCATCCCCACGTAATTCTAAATCAATTACATACTTATTTTCGTGATAAACAAAACTCTGTCAAAAGTTTTCTAACTACTTTAGCCTTAAGCACAGGAAATTTTCAAAGAAAATCAAGCACTTATGGTAAGTGCATATATGCATTGATTCCAGTAAAGATGTAACGACTTTTGTAAGTTCAAAGTTCAAACAAGTCGATGTCATAACGATTTCATAAGTCATCGTAACGACTCCTCTAGAACTCGTAACGACTTGCCAGTCATAACGATTTCATAAGTCATCGTAACGACTCCTTTAGAACTCGTAACGACTTCCCAGTCATAACGACTTCATAAGTCATCGTAACGACTCCTTAGAACTCGTAACGACTTGCTAGTCATAACGATTTCATAAGTCATCGTAACGACTCCTTTAGAACTCGTAACGACTTGCCAGTCATAACGACTTCATAAGTCATCGTAACGACTCTTTAGAACTCGTAACGACTTGCCAGTCATAACGACTTCATAAGTCATCGTAACGACTCCTTTAGAACTCGTAACGACTTGCCAGTCATAACGACTTCATAAGTCATCGTAATGATTTCTTTAGAAAGCGTAATGACTTGCCTGTCGCAACGACTCTATAAGTTATCGTAACGATTTCTTTAGAAAGCATACGACTGCTGTGTCGCAACGACTCTATAAGTTATCGTAATGATTTCTTTAGAAAGCGTAACGACTTGCCTGTCGCAACGACTCTATAAGTTATCATAACGATTTCTTTAGAAAGTGTAACGACTTGCCTGTCATAACGACTTTATAAGTTATCGTAACGATTTCCTTAGAAAGCGCAACGACTTGCTTGTGGTAACGATTTATAAGCTACCGTAACGACTTCTTTAGAACTCACAACAATTTGCTTATTGTAATGACTTCTTTAGAACTCGCAACGACTTGCTTGTCATAACGATTTCGTAAGTTATCATAACGACTTCTTCTGAATCTATAATGATTTGTTATGATTCATAACGACTCTCTTAGACTATCATGATCTCATAACGATTCATAAGTCATGTTTCCATCAAATAAATGTTTACCTTGATTTGAAATACGTTGAATTGTCAAAGTCGTATCTCACCTGTTGACTGCTATGCATTTAATGAAGACTGAACGTATCTCTGCATGCACGCAGAACATATCTTCATTATCGTGTATTCTCTGCATGTATCCTTTTAGAACAATAAACTGTCACTACTATATCTGTGTTTACTTTTCTAACGTTGACTGACATCTGGAGATAGTGTTAGCTGTCTACCATTAAAGTCAAATTTTGCAGAAACTGAAGTTGTACCATCTTACAACGTTGGACATAGAAAGAACTACAAGTCACCTCAGAAGATCTCATCACTTTGCGTGCTCTAAAGAAAAAAGACTGTTGACTAGAAGCTTCCACAAATCCTTCAGTCTAACATTCACCAAAGCTGTGAGACAACGGCTATCTCATCGTCTCTTTCAAGATGAAGATAATATATATATATATATACAAGACAGAAGATTTGAAAAACAATAGTGTGATAGAGGATCAAGAGACAAAAACAACTCTGCAGTCTTTCAAGTCTTCACAAGAATTCTAGAGCCAGCTTTTTCATTCCATCCGCCTTGGCTCTTAGCTCCCTGTGCTGTGAGAAAATCAGAAGAGAGCCAGAATAGTTCTGAGAGAGAGCACCTGTGTAGATCTTTAACTCTCAGTGCTTGTAGCTTCAGATCGAGTTCTGTTAAGCTTGATCTAGGGGCTAGTAAATCCTTTCAGATTCCCTTGTTTTTTCCCTCGGGTGTGAAGGAAGACCTAGTGGTTTCCAAGGTGGTGTTTTCTTTCCCTTTAGGAGTGAAGGAAGACCTGGTGGTACCAGGGTGTTGTGTTCCCTTCGAGTGTGAAGGAAGACCAGCTGAGTTGGGTGGTTCTTTCGTCCATAGGGGGACTGTACCCTAGATAGTGGAATCATGAGGTTTACTCAGGGACTCGACGTAGGACTCCTAAGGAGAGGAGATCCGAACCAGGATAAATCTGTGTGTTGTGTGATTGTCTTCCTTGTGTGATTGTTCTTTTTACTAACCATTACTAATCTCTTCCAAGAACGTTTTTGTGTTTGTTTAAGTTCAGGTTTTAACTAAGTAAATATTTTTAAAGACCCATTCACCCCCCCTCTGGGTTCGCCAACCGGGCAACAAGTGGTATCAGAGCGAGTCTCTTCGACAAAGAACAAGATCAATGATCTGAAGAGTAAAGATCCATAGCAGCCCCAGGTCACAACGAAGGTCAGTCAGTCAACAGACCTCCCTTGTTCGATGGTGAAGATTATACCTATTGGGAAGACAAGAATGGAGTACTTTTTGCAAGGACATGATTATCAAATTTGGTCGATAATAGAAGAAGGAGATCTTCTGGTAACAAATGAAAAAGCTCAATGGACAGATGAAGACAAGAAAAAAAATTTCTCTAAATTGTAAAGCCAAGAGCATGCTGTGTTGTGCGCTAAGTAAGAAAGAATTCAACAGAGTTTCAGCCTGCAAATCCGCGATGGAAATGTGGGAAAAGATCAGAATCACTTATGAAGGCACAGATAAGGTCATGGAGACAAGAATAGATTCTTGTAACTCAATGAGCGATTTGAAATGCAGTCAGGTGAATCCATAACCCAAATGTTCAGTAGATTCACAGACATCACTAAGGGTTAGCTGGATTAGGAAAAACCTATGAAATGGGAGATATGGTCAGGAAAATTCTTAGATCCTTGCCATCCTCATGGACTCCAAAAGTAACGACCATTGAGGAAGCCAATGATCTGAAGAGAATGTCTCTAGACAAGCTAGTTGGGTCACTCATGGCCCATGAGAAAACATGGAGAGATTAGGAGAATCCTCCAGTAGAAAGAAGCAGTCCAATGCGCTCAAAGCTGATGAGGACTCATCTGAAGATCTTTGGACAACAGTGAGGACAGCAAAGACAGTGGTGAAGAAGCTATGCTGTCAAGAAGATTGCAAAGGATCTGGCCAAGAAGAAAAAGTTCCAGTCTAGTAGGAGGTATTTCAAGAAAAAACAAAGATTTTCAAGAGACCAGACGGAAAAGATCAGAAGAGAAATGAGCCACTCTGCTACGAGTGCAAGAAAGCCAGGGACACATAAGCTGAGTGTCGAAAGCTCAAGAAGCCAGAGTTAGAAAGAAGGATAACTCTAAAAGTTTAGAAGGTACAAGAAGAAGCCATGGCAGCTGCATGGGAAAACAGTAGCGACTCAGACAGTGAGTCAAGCTGCAGCAGTGATGAAGAAAAAGCCAACCTGGCTTTTATGGCAAATACCGAGGATAAGGTAACTTCTGATTCCTCTTTTGATTCCTGTAATGATTCAGATTCGATAACATAGAGAAGCTTTTAATAACTATATGACAATACAGAATGTATGCAAACTATTAAAAGCTTGTAAGAAGAATAATACTGTCTTGAAAATACTAACTCGGATCTAAAAACTGAAAATGAGGAACTAGAAAATCAAATAACTGAACTTAAAGGAGAAATGAACTGGTTTGTGAAGACCTAAAAGCCAAGAATGAACAAATAACAAAATTGAAAAATAGGAAAGTACAGATGAATTAAGAAAAGAAATTAATAACTTAAATAAAGAAAATGATAAACTATCAAGCATATTAGAGAAATTTACTAATGGTAAAAACTCACTAATATTAAAGGCGCTAGTAGAAGATCAGGTAAGAAGAAAAATGGATTAGGATATACACCCCCAGATAATGAAGAAACCATAATTTATCCTAAACATATCCAACACCAAAATTTGTACCTGAACAAGATATAGCATACAAAGCTGATTTAAATATTGAAAAAGTAACTAAGTTATCTGCTGTAGTCATTGCAATAAGTTAGGACATATTATAACTACATGCCAACAAGACATAAAAAATGGATAATAAAAGGCAAAATCAATGATACTAACCCATCAGGACCCAAAAGAATTTGGGTACCTAAAGCTTGATGTTTTTATTTCAGGTAACCCTAGACATCCAAATGGTACTTGGATAGTGGGTGCTCAAGACACATGTCAGGCAACCAGAAGTTATTCTCCACCTTCAAGTTGAAGAAGGGACAGTCACCTATGGAGATAATGGAAAGGCATAGTAATAGGCAGCGGGTCTGTGAACAACAAAGAAAAACAGTCATTGAAGATGTTTATTGGTCAAGGATGAAGCACAATCTAATTAGCATTAGTCAGCTGTGCGACAGGGCCATCAAATCAAAGTTTCAAGAGTCTAAGTGTAGCATACTGAAGGATGGAGAAATCATCTTTAAACTAATAGAGAAAAGAATTTGTATGTACTCTACCTTGAAGAACTCAAAGAGCAAAAACGTCTGTCTGGCAGCCAGTAAAGTCAGTCTACTGAATTGTGGCACAGGCGTCTTGGACATTACAGCATATGGCATAAGAAAACTATTGAAGAAAAATCTTGTGGAAGGTCTACCAAAGTCAGTGGAAAATTGGAAGGGTTTGTAAACCTTGTGCTAAAGGAAAGCATACCAAGAGCTCCTTCAAGTCAAAAACTGTGGTACCACCTCAAAACCTTAGAGCTCCTACATATGGATCTATTTGGGCCAATGAGGACTACCAGTCTTGGGGGAAAGAACTTTGGATTTGTCAGAGATGGACTATTCAAGATTTACATGGGTTCCTTCCTAGAGCATAAAGATGACACTTTCGATAACTTGTCAGATTCAGCAAGAAAGTTCAGAAGAGTCAAAAGTTCAGATTGTGTCTATCCGATCAGATCATGGTGGTGAGTTTTCAGAATGAAAAGTTTGCTAGATTCTGTGAGAGTCAAGGAAATTGAGCACAACTTCTCACCAAAGAACACCACAGCAAAATGGCGTTTGCCGAGAGAAAGAATAGAACCCTACTAGATATGGCAAGAACTATGCTCTCAGAATATAATCTACCAAATATTTTGGGCTGAAGTAGTTAACACAGCAAGCTATATTGTCACCGAGCAATGATCAGACCAATCCTTAGGAAGACCTCTTATGAACTGTTCAAAGGGAAAAAGCCACAGATCAGCCATCTCAGAACTTTTGGATGTTCAGGTCATTCACAACAATGGAAAAAGGACATTGGTAAGTTGATGCCAAATCAGATGAAGGCATCTTCTGGGGTACACTTCTAAACCCAAGGCTATAGAGTGTTTAATAAACGTACCTTATTGATTGAACAGTCTGTGCACATTATTTTTGATGAAACTAACCCTTCCTTGAGAAAGGAAGTAGATAGTGATAATGATGATGCAGATGAATTGTCCAAGAAACTAAAAGACACATCAATCGAGGACAAGGATGATCCGCCTCTGGAAGAATTACAACAAGAAGAATTTCTCATGAAACTCTTCCAAAGGAATGGAGATACAAGAAAGATCACCCACCTGAAAACATCATTGGTGATCCCATCTGCAGGGTAAGAACAAGAAGGTAATGTGATCCCTTGTGATTACCTTGCATTTGTATCTCAAATAGAGCCTAAGACAGTCAATGAAGCACTTACTGATGAATCTTGGATAATGGCCATGCAAGACTGAATCATGTCAAGAGAAACCAAGTATGGTCACTTGTTCCTAGACGTCAGATCATCAGTTATTGGCACAAATGGGGTTCAGAAATAAACTAGATGTATCGTCCGGTGCTTTTCGGATCCAGTGGAGCATGTGTGTGTTGGTGTGTAGGCCGTTGTGAGGCAATGTGAGCTAGTTGTGTGGAATGATGTGATGTGAATGTGTGGCGTGAGCAGGTGAAGAGCAGGTTGGTCTGAAATGAAACAGGACCTGCTGCTGTTCAGGTTGGAATTGGCGGCCGGGGTGGCCGTTGAATGGTTGGCGTCCAGGTTAGTGGACGTTGACTGCTTGAACTTGGCGGCAGTAGATTGGGACGCTAGGTGGTCGGTTGCTGTTGGCGGCATAGGGGTTGACGCCAACCTGCGAATTCTGCAGGTATAGGCTCACCCTGAGAGCAGTTCTCTCAGCTCCTCTCTTTCCCTCTTGCCCCAACTTGATGCCCCGGGTCTCTGAAGCTTCTAACAGGTCCGAAGAGTGGTTGGACGATCGTAGAACGAGTGGCGTTTCCGAATTGCGCGAGGAAACGTCGCGGCGTGGTGCAATTTCCGTGGGAACTCGCGGAGGGCTCGACGTGAACGGAGATTGCGGAGGTTCTAGCGTGTTCTGAGGTAGGGGACGAACCGTGGTTAGCCGTAGAAACATTAAACATAACAAACCCACTTGAATCAGCATGATAATGCGTTTTCGGATCAAGTTGCACCATGCGGGTTAATGGGTGGTTTGAGTAGTTTAATGTACGAAGCATGTTGTATGGTTGTATTGGGTTCTGGATGCTAAAGAAACTGCATTCTGTTTTTATATAGTTAGAAACGTTAGAAACCGCAGAGCCAGATTAGGGTTTCTGCAAGGTTTAGGCCGGAGAACTTGGCGTCAACATCGTTTGTTGCCAAGCTCCTCAGCCAGATGTTAACGGCCAGGTCCCTTGCGTTGACTGGTTGTAAGCGGTAGTCGATATTGCGCCTACTGATTATGAATAGAAATGACTAATTACAGCATTTATCGGTAATGCATGTGTGTTGACACATGAGGTGCACTGAGTGCACTTGGTTCTCGTTTAGCATACAAGGTATGCAGTAGTTGCTTACTTCAGTGACTGCGTGTTGTTTACGCGAGTCAGTTGGGTTCACGTGTAGTGGACCAGGGTACTTGTGGTTTACGTGAGGTTTCACTGGTTTGTGTGTGATGGGCACGTGGTTTGGTGTACGTGGCGAGTAGTACGATGCCTACCGTGGTTACCTCTCCAGTTGGGTGCCCCAGGTTCTTTGTGAGCAAGGCTGTTAGCTCGGGGCTTTGTCTCGGTACTTGTGTTGTACCGTCGAGGTCTGTGTCGTCTGACCTAGACACCCCTCACTCCTGTGTTGAGTTGTAAGTCGGCTGAGGGAAAGACAACAGTGGGACAGTGACACTTGAGTTTGTTTTAGTCACTGTGGAGCGCGCCTCGTAGTTGGGGGTATGGACACCAGTAGCGACACTGGTCCCCAGCTAGTCCTTTTCCAGTGCCTCACTCTAGAGAGCCCGGGCCAGGGTCTCCTGAGGTGCCAGGCATGGGCCTATGACCGTGTGGTCTGCAGGTGGTGTTGTTTAGTTGGTCTCCACAGTTGCTTGACCTTTTTACGTGGAGCGGCAGCTGGACCTTTCGTCCTGGCTGCGAGACTGAGAGGTAGACCTGTGTTAGTTTATCCGAGTCAGTTTCTGGTGTCGCGAACCAGTTCACGTGGCTCGTGTTGGCTGTCTCTACTTTAGCTTGTACACTGTACTGGTTTGCCGTTTAATTATTAAGTTGTTTAACGTAGTCGGCAGACGGTGAGTACTTTTACAGCTTTAATATTCTGTTTAGCTGTTCTATAAAATGTTGGTATTGTTTACTACTTTCGTACCTGTGGTTTTGGTTTGCTCGGTTTTGGGGGAGTTCCCTACTGAGCCAGTGACTCGAGAGGCTCACCCCTACCCCACAGGTGAGAGCGAGGAGGACGTCTCACGACCGTCGTCAGCTCAGGGCCCGCGCCGTAGCGGTGTAGTTCCAGCAGTGTAGTTTAGTTAGTTGTTTGCTTTCTTCAGTTGTACCTCGGTGTATGCCCCAGGCTCTTGTACCTCTTTATAGTTTTGTGGAAATTTGGCTATGTAAACTGTGAAATATATATGAAATGTGGTGTGTTCCTTTATGTTTACACGGACTGTGGTTTGGTATCCCTTGCGAGGCTTCGGCCCGTTCGCGGGGGTGGACTCGGATCAAGTACGTATCAGTTTAAAGGGCTTGGCCGAGGCGTTCCGTCACAGTTGGTGTCAGAGCAATGTCCGTGGTAATATAAGGGAACTAGAAAGATACATAGCCTTATTTCGGTCTTTATACACTGCTGGTAGGGACCCTGGGTTTTGATCATTTGTGGTTTTGATTTTTGTTTGGTGTTTTATTATGTAGAAATTTTGAAATGGCTGATAGGAGAGATTGAGGTGGTGGAGAGATGATCCCGGAGGAAAGCACCCAGCGAATGATAGAAAGAATTTGGGAGAGCCTCACGGATATTCGAGCAAGAATGGATCAGCAGGCGCTAGTACCACCGGTTGCAGTGCCACCTGGGGATGGGGAGACTGTACCTGTGCTCCAGTTCGCTGAGAGTGGAGGTGCCTTTTGTAGCACCTGTGCCACCACCACCACCAGTGTTGATAGCAGAAGAACCAGTGATGCAGGGGAGAAATTTCTGAGATTGCAGCCGCCTACTTATTCATAAGGGCCGAATCCAGATATAGCTGAGCATTGGGTTCATGAAATTGAGAGGGTTTTGCGACTATGAGGTGTCGGCAGCGGATATAGTGGTGTTAGCTGCTTATCAGTTAGGGGTTTTGCACTGGAATGGGTGGCGATTGAAGATGCAAACCACCTTTGCAGGCAGGACGGAGGAAGCTATCACTTGGCCGGAGTTTCTTGATGTATTTAACGATACATTCTTTCCGATCCAAGTGTAGCAAGTAAAAAGAGAGCAATTCCGAACTCTCCAGCAAGGTAAACTCTTCAGTCTTAGAGTACCAGATGAGATTTATGGCACTTAGCCATTATGCGCCATATGTGGTTTCAGATAATAACATGATGGTGAGTATTTTATCAGAGGATTGAGAGTGGAATTGCAGAATGCGTAGTACCTCTCATGTGCAAGACAGTGGAAGAGGCAGCGCAGAGGGCAGCTACTTTGGAGAGGTCTATCCGGACTAGTCAGGCAGGTGAATCAGGTTCAGGTAGTTTCGGCTACCGCAGCAGACAGTAGGTGCAAGCAAGGGTAAGGCACCAGTGGGACCTTCTACATCAGGCTTTGGTAAATAGGGCCAGAAATTAAAGCAAGCACTTAAAGGAAAAGGAAGAGGATGGGGAGGTCGTCCGCAGTTCCAGCAAGGCCGTAGTAGCCTGACGTGGAGGAGTCGCAGCAGAGCACTGCCAGGCAGCCTATTGTTCCTCCAGGGTATAGATGTTATAATTGGAATCAGCCGGACATTGGATCCGCAATTGTCCCTATGCAAGAGAATATGGGTATGGCAGAGGTGTACATCAGCAGCAGCCTCAGCAGTTCCAGCAGCCACAGGCAGGTCGTGGCAGAGGAGCACCGCAGCAACGAGGGAGAGGCCGGTTATGCTATCACCCGAGCCCAGGCAGAGGCATCAAATATGATAGAAGGTACTTTACCTCTTTATGAATATTCAGCAAGAGTCTTATTTGATTCGGGTGCCTCTCATTCTTTATTTCCGAAGAATTTCTGGATTGTATAGCTTATCTTTAGAAGAGAAGTCTTGTGAGTTAGTGGTGGAGGTTCCTTCAGGTGAGTTCTTACTCACTTCGAGCTATAGATGAAGCTCCTGTTATAATTGAAGGGAACCAGATGCCGGGTCGGTTGTATGCCCTGCAGTTGTCAGATTATATATCATTTTGGTATGGATTGGCTTGAGATGTATGGAGCAATTTAGATTGCAGAAAGAAAAGATCAGATTTGTCATCCTAATGGTGCAGTGTTTGAATATCAAGGTATGCCTATTTTACCTCCAAGTTTCTAATTTCTGCAATTAAAGCTAGAAAGTTGATTAATGATGGGTGTGTGGCTTATTTAGCCTCAGTGAGTTTGGTAGAGGCAGTCAGCCAGTAGAAGCAGTTCCCGTGGTTAGGGAATTTGCTGATGTTTTTCCGGAAGATTTGCTTGGTTAGCTCCACATAGAGAGGTGGACTTTACTATTGAGTTGCTGCCAGGTACTATGCCGTTTCTAAAGCTCCATATCAGATGGCACCAGCAGAACTTAAAGAATTGAAAAAGCAATTAGAAGAGTTGTTGCAAAAAGGTTTTATTAGACCGAGTCATTCCCAGTGGGGACGCCGGTTCTATTGTGAAAAAAAAGATGGAAGTTTTCGGATGTGTATTGATTATAGAAAATTGAATGATGTGACCATCAAGAATAAGTACCCGTTGCGAGGATGATGATTTATTGATCAGTTGTAATCAGCAAAGGGTTTTCTAAGATTGATTTGAGGTCGGGTACCATCAGTTGAGAATCAAGAGGAAGATATAGATAAGACAGCGTTCAGAACCAGATATGGTCACTATGAGTTGTGGTAATGCCTTTTGGGTTGACTAATGCTCCTATAGGTTTTATGGATCTGATGAATAGAATTTTTCATCCATATTTAGATCAATTCATTGTGGTCTTTATCGATGATATTCTATTTATTCAGCATCTGAGAGGAGCATGCAGCTCATTTGAGGTTTACCCTGCAGTTGTTAAGAGATAACCAGTGTTTGCTCAATTCGTAATGTGAATTGGCTGAAGGAAATTCAGTTTTCGGTCATGTTATCTCAGCTAAAGGAATAGCATAGGACCCGAGTGTAAAGTGGAAGCTGTGTCTAGGTGGGGAGTGCCTAAGACAATAACGAGATTAGAAGTTTTCTGAGGTTGGCAGATTATTATAGGCGCTTTATTCAAGATTTTTCTAAGATTGCAGCACCTATGACTAGATTGACTAGAAAGGGTGTGCCTTTTGTGTGGTCCGGTGAATGTCAGAGAAGTTTCATGGAATTAAAGAAAAGACTTACTTCAGCACCTATATTGACATTACCGACAGGGAGTGGTGGTTTTGTGTTGTATACTGATGCTTCAAGGAGAGGACTTGGCGCAGTGCTTATGCAACATGTAAAGTGATAGCCTATGCGTCTAGACATTGAAGCCAGCAGAAGAAAATTACCCACTCATGATTTAGATTGGCAGCAGTTGTGTTTGCTTAAAAATGTGGAGGCATTATCTATATGGCGAGAGATTTGAGATTTTTACAGATCATAAAAGCTTGAAGTATATCTTCTCGCAGAAAGATTTGAATCTTCACCAATGCAGATGGGTTGAATATCTAAAGGATTATGATTTCAGTTTGGCTTACCATCCGGGTAAGGCCAATGTTGTAGCAGATGCCTTGAGCAGAAAGCATATATGATTTAATGATGATTAAAGAATGGAAGTTATATGAAGAAGTAGCAGAGAACTCCTTGTATGTGCCCAGCAATCAGCGACAGGCAATTCTAGCTGCTAGTGAAGTAGAGCCTCTTTATATTGGCAGATTGAAGCTCAGAGAGCATGATTAGTCTACCTGAAATTGTGAAAATGGAAGGAGTTTCTATTGATGATAATGTTGGTCAGGCTTCGAGCAGGTTGTTTGTTTCCGGAGAAAGAGAGGTGAAGCATCGAGTTCTGGAAGAGGCTCATAATCTAGGTACACTAATCATCCGGGTAGTACTAAAATGTACCATGATTTAAAAGGATTTTTGGTGGCCTCATATGAAGAATGAAATAGCAAGAATTTGTGGCAAGGTGTGCTATCTATCAGCAGATTAAGTGAGCATCAAAGCCTGGAGGTCTATTGCAACCGTTGCCTATTCCACAGTGGAAATGGATGATATTGTAATGGACTTTGTGGCAGGTCTACCAAGGTCGAGTTCCAGGCAAAATGGAATATGGGTTTTTGTTGACAGATTGACTAAGGTATGCAGATTAGTGGCAGTGAGTATGTCTTGGACAGTGGACAGGTGGCAAATATTTATGTTGAAAGAATTGTTCCACTGCATGGTATCCGAAGACTATTGTATCTGATAGAGATCCAAGATTTACTTCTGGTTTTGGGAGAAGTTTGCAGAAAGTGATTGGTTCTGAATTGAGGTATAGCTCCGCTTATCATCCCCAGAAAGATGGTCAGACAGAAAGGACTATCAGACCATTGAAGATATGTTGCGAGCTTGTTGTTTAGTTTGGGGAGTATGTAGTTAGCGAGCGATTTGGGATGGGTGAATTTGCTTATATATAGTTATCATACCAGTCTTGGGATGGCACCGTATGAAGCTTTATATGGAAGGCCATGTAGAACCCCATTGAACTGGCATGAAGTGGGAGAAAGGCAATTGGTAGTCCTGAATGATCCAGCAAACCACAGAGGTGGTGAAGCTTATTAAAGAAAAATTACAGGCAGCTCAAAGTAGGCAGAAAAGTTATGCAGATGTTCGAAGGGGACCACTTCAGTTTGAGGTGGGAGATTTGTTTTTCTGAGAGGTTCCCCAAGTAAAGGTATTATGAGATTTGGCAAGTCTGGGAATTGAGTCCAAGGTAGTGGGACCTTCCAGGTGATTGAAAGAATTGGGGAGCAGCTTATAGCTAGATTTGCCAGCTGATTTGCAGATGTGCATGATATTTCCAGTCTCCATGTTAAGAAAGTGTATGAAGATCCAGCTCAAATAATTAGATATCAAGGTGGTGACCTGAGGCCGGACATGACTATGCCAGAGTATCCGGTGCAGATCACAGATCGAAAGATGAAGAAGCTGAGGATAAAGAAATTGAGCTAGTTAAAGTGAGATGGGAAAATAGATTAGGGTGGTGAGGATACCTGGGAGTTGTCCGCGGAAATGGCTAAAGGGTATCCCTATTTGTTTGAGTAAGCTGTGTATTTTCTTTTTTTAGATGATAGTGCTTGTAAAGTATGTGTGGTATAAGTTGTTTACCTTGAATTGTGTTATGAATTTCGAGGTCGAAATTTACTTTTTAGATGATAGTAATGTAACGTCGCGTGCCTTCGGACATGTGGATCATGTGTGTTTGGTTGGTGTAGGCCGTTGTGAGGCCATGTGAGCTAGTTGTGTGGAATGTGATGTGAATGTGTGGTATGAGCAGGTGAAGAGCAGGGTTGGTTGGTTCTGAATGAAACAGGACCTGCTGCTGTTCAGTTGGATTGGCGGCCAGGGTGGCCTTGACTGGTTGGCATCCGGTTAGGGGACGTTGACTGCTTGAACTTGGCGGCAGTAGATGTGGACGCTAAGGGTGGCGGTTGCTGTTGGCGGCATAGGGGTTGACGCCAACCTGAGATTCTGCAGGTTATAGGCTCACCCGAGAGCAGTTCTCTCAGCTCACTCTCTTTCCCTCTTGCCCAGCTTGCTGCCCCCGTGTCTCTGAAGCTTCTAACAGGTTCCGAAGAGTGGTTGGACGATCGTGTAGAACGCGTGGCATTTTTCCGAATTGCGCGGAGGAAACGTCGCGGCGTGGTGCAATTCCCGTGGGAGCTCGCGGAGGGCTCGGCGTGAACCGGGGAGATTGCGGGAGGTTCTAGCATGTTCTGAGGTAGGGGACGAACCGTGGTAGCTCCGTAGAACATTAAAACATAACAACCCACTTGAATCAGCATGATAATGCATTTTCGGATCAGTTGCACCATGGGGGTTAATGGGTGGTTTGAGTAGTTTAATGTACGAAGCATGTTGTAGTTGTTTGTTGGGTTCTGGCATGCTAAAGGAACTGCAATTGTATGTTTTTCTGTAGTTAGAACGGTTAGAAAACCCGCCAGAGCCGGATTAGGGGTCTGCAGGGTTTAAGGCCGAAGAACTTGGCGTCAACATTGTTTGTGGCCAAAGCTCCTCAGCCAAGATGTAACAGCCAGGTCCTTGCCGTGACATGTTGTAAGCGTCAGTCGATGTTGCCGCCTACTGATTATGAACAGAAATGACTAATTACAACATTTATCGGTAATGCATGTGTGTTGACACATGAGGGCACTGAGTGCACTTGGTTCTCGTGTTAACATACAGGTATGCAGTTAGTTGCTTACTTCAGTGACTGCGTGTTGTTTACGCGAGTCAGTTGGGTTCATGTTAGTGGACCCTGGTACTTGTGGTTACGTGAGGTTTCACGTGGTTGTGGTGTGACGTGCACGTGGTTGGTGTACATGGCGAGTAGTACGACGCCTACCGTGGTTACCCTCCAGTTGGGGCCCAGGTTCTTTTGTGAGCAAGGCTGTTAGCTCGGGGCTTTGTCCCGGTACTTGTGTTGTACCGTCGAGGTCTGTGTCGTCTGACCTGGACACCCTCACCCTGGTGAGTTGTATGTCCGGCTGAGGGAAAAGACACACAGTGAGACAGTGACACTTGAGTTTGTTTTAGTCACTTGTAGCGCGCTCGTAGTTGGGGGTACGGGCACAGTAGTCGACACTGGTCCCCAGCTAGTCCTTTCCAGTGCCTCACTCTAGAGAGCCCGGGCCAAGGTCTCCTGAGGTGCCAGGCATGGGCCTGTGACCGTGTGGTCTGCAGGTGGTGGTGTTTAGTTGGTCTTCACAGTTGCTTGACCTTTTTAGATGGAGCGGCAGCTGGACCTTTCGTCCGTGGCTGCGAGACTGAGAGGTAGACCTGTGTTAGTTTATCCGAGTCAGTTTCTGGTGTCGCGAACAGTTCACGTGGCTCGTGTGGCTGTCTCTACTTTAGCCTATACACCTGTACTGGTTGCCGTTTAATTATTAAGTGATTTACGTAGTTCGGCAGACGGTGAGTACTTTTACAGCTTTAATATTCTGTTTAGCTATTCTATAATTGTTGGTATTGTTTCTACTTTCTTTTACCTACCTGTGGTTTTGGTTTGCTCGGTTTGGGGGAGTTCCCTACTGAGCCAGGACTAGAGAGGTCACCCCTACCCCCACAGGTGAGAGCGAGGAGGACGTCTTACGACCGTCGTCCAGCTCAGGGCCGCGCTGTAGCGGTACAGGGTCAGTACCTCCAGCGGTGTAGTTCCAGCCAGTGTAGTTTAGTTAGTTGTGTTACTTCTTCAGTTGTACCTCAGGGTATGCCCCAGGCTCTTGTACCTCTTTATAGGTTTTGTGGGAAATTGGCTATGTAAAACTGTGAAATATATGATGAAATGTGGTGTGTTCCTTTATGTTTACACGGACTGTGTTTGGTATCCCTTGCGAGGCTTCGGCCCGTTCACGGGAGGCGGACTCGGATCAAGTAGTTATCGGTTTAACGGGCTTGGCTGAGGCGTTCCGTCACAAGATGAATCTGGTGCAATCTTAAGAAACAAGGCCTAGACTGGTAGCTCAAGGCTATTCTCAAGAGGAAGACATAGATTTGATGAAACCTATGCACCTGTAGCTAGGCTTGAGGCCATTAGAATATTATTAGCTTACGCATATGCTCTAGATTTAAAATTATTTCATTGATGTTAAATCTGCCTTTTTAATGGTTTTATAAAAGAAGAAGTTTATGTGAACAACCGCCGGGGTTTTGATGATATAGACTTTCCGAATCATGTTTTAAATTGCATAAGGCTTTGTATGGTTTAAAGCAAGCACTAGAGCCTGGTATGCGAGCTTAGCTCTTTCTCTTAAAACATGATTTCAGTAGAGGTCAAGTAGATAGCACTCTTTTTATAAAAAAAAAGTTAAACATATATTGTTGGTTTCAAATTTATGTGGATGACATCATCTTTGGATCTACTGATGAATCCCTATGCAGTATTTTGAAAAGTTAATGCAGGGAGAATTTGAGATGAGTATGAGGGGGGAGCTCAACTACTTCCTTGGACTTCAAATCAAACAAGGAAAGGAAGGAACTCACATCTGTCAAGCAAAGTACACCAAAGAATTGTGATGAAGTTTGGATTTGATACACCAAGCCACTGTCAACACAATGAGTACATCAACCAGGATGGACAGTGACAAGGATGGTAAGAAAGTAGATCAAAAGATCTACAGGGTATGATAGGTTCATTACTCTTTATTTAACCGCCAGTAGACCTGACATATTATTTAGTGTATGCATGTGTGCTAGATATCAAGTAGATCATAGAGAGTCACATTTAATTTCTGTAAAAAGAATTTTTCGTTATTTAGCCAGAAACTCATGATTTAGGTTTATGGTATCCAAACTCTTGTGATGTAAATTTAGTAGGATATTCTGATGCTGACTATGCTGGATGTAAGGTAGATAGAAAGAGCACCAGTGGTTGTTGCCAGTCAGTTTCTTGCAGGGTGTTTAGTATCATGGTCTCAAAGAAACAAAATTCAGTAGCACTGTCTACAGCTAAGGCTGAGTATGTAGCTGCTGGAAGTTGCTGTACACAACTCTTATGGATAAAGCAAAAACTTGAGATTTGGACTCAAAATCAAGCCAATTCCACTGCTATGCGACAACACCAGTGCTATCAACCTCACCAAAATCCAATTCGCATCCAGGACCAAACACATTGAGGTTAGATACCATTTTATTCGTGATCATGTAGCTAATGGCAATATTGAAATATCCTTATTGATACAAATAATCAGTTAGCAACATTTTCACAAAGGCCCTACCGAAGAGAGATTTACATCTCTTAGAAGGAGTTAGGCATGTGTATTTTGTGAAAAGATCTTATTTTAAAACTGATATAAAAAATTTCAGAATTTAAATAAGTTC